>VUQI01060641.1:0-14134 GCA_015106735.1 Paratilapia polleni
GAAGTAGGAAATTAGAGGTCATCCAGGTCTTTATATCTTTAAGACATGCCTGTAGTTTAAGTAATTGGTGTGTGTCATCTGGCTTCATGGATAAATACAGCTGGGTATCATCTGCATAGCATGTAAAATGTATGCTATCTTTTCTAATTATAGCATGCCATGTATAATGTAAATAGAATTGGTCCCAGCACAGAACCCTGAGGAACTCCATAATTAACTTTAGAGTGTGAAGAAGACTCCCCATTTACATGAACAAATTGGAGTCTATGTGATAAATATGATTTAAACCACTGTAATGCAATTTCTTTGATACCCAAGGTATGTTCTAATCTCTCTAGTAACGGTATCAAATGCTGCACTGAGGTCTAAAAGGACAAGCACAGAGAGGAGTCCACTGTCAGAGGCCATAAGAAGGTCATTAGTAACCTTCACTAGAGCTGTTTCTGTGCTGTGATGAATTCTGAAGCCTGACTGAAACTCTTCAAATAAACCATTCCTCTGCAGATGATCAGTCAGCTGTTTTGCAACTACTCTTTCAAGAATTTTAGAAATTAAAGGAAGGTTAAATATCGACCTTTAATGAACTAAGACAGCTGGGTCAAGGAAGGCTTTTTAAGTAATGGTTTAATTACTGCCGTCTTAAAAGCCTGTGGTACATAGCCTGTACAGAAAAAACAAAAGCAATGCATGCCTTTATCAATGTGACACAATTATTCTGTAACTTTACATTACACATACATGCCAGGATCTGATGGTAAATCATTTTTGTGTTCTTCTACACATTCTACATGTCAACTGTAAGACAGATTTGAGGTTTGAATTGAATATTTTGTAATAAAGCAGCCCTTCTTGTGTTCACTCATATTCTGGTATCAGTGTAGTCTCCTTAGTGTTATCATGTTGTTAATCTCCATCTCTGTGTTAGGTGTTCCCCTGTTATGTTACTTCCTGATTTATTTTGGTAGTCTTTTGTCTCATGTGTCTTTTAATTTTACTTCCCCTTGTCTCATTCACCTGTCCTGTGAATCTTCCCCAGCTGTGTCCACTTCCCCTATTTAGCCCCTGTGTGTATATATATATATATATATATATATAGCTTCAGTCCTCCCTTTGTCGCTTGATGTGTCGTATTGTTCTTCTGCATGTTTGTTTGCTGCTTGCTTCCTAGTGTTTCCCTGGTAAACTCCTAGTCTTCCTGGTTTCTCTTGAGTTTAGTTTGGACTCATGTTACTCTTCATTTTGGACTCTTGATTTGTATCAGCCTAAAATAAAAAAGCTTGTCTTTTGTTTTTTAAGTCTGCGCCTCTCCATTTGGGTCTGCACATCTACACTCTCCAAACATGACATATTTTGTTGAAGCAGTTCAGATGGTAAAAGTTAAACGAAAACCGGAACATTGTTGCTTCATTCACATGAATGCTCTATTTCATCTTGTAGTCACTGACCTTTACCCTTTCACTTCACCTGCTGAAATAACTTTTCTTATTCCTTCTGTTTGATAGAGTAATCAAACAGTGATGTTATAATAATCCATCAGTCTGTTTTGCCCCTGCACAGTTAAAGTTACTGCAGTACACTGTTTATACATTTCCTGTATCCATTTCAAATTAAAAGCATTTTAACATTTCAATGGACAGAAACACTTCAATTCTGAACAAGTATTTCATTGTGAAAAATTGTGAACTTTTGGAAAACTCAATCAGAATATTTATAACTCTGACAATGACCCTGTGAAAAGCAGTAGAATCCAAAATTCATGTGTTATTTGAGAGATGGCATCAAAGAGAGAGAGGGCAACTATCTCAGAGGAAAGAATGGAAAAAGAGAGAGAGAACACACATCCAGGGAGGAGAGAGCTGTAAGCAATATGTAGTAGCTAATGAAGATGATCAGACAGATGAGCTGGGTAGAGAGGGGAATTTATTATTTGTTCTTAAATTCAGTCAAACATTTTATCATTTTTGCTCAGTTATAATTGGACTAATGTATGTAAACTTGCCACTGTGGTTACATGTGTGTGCACTCAGGCACACATGTGATTGGTGCACTCCAGTACTTAAACAAATAGCACTACACCTCTGGAGCCATGTACTAGAGGTGCTCGTTACATCACAAATCTCCATCAGTAAATTTTAAGAGAAAATGGGCAAGTCTCTGAGTGGTCAGTAAGAGTGGAAAATCATTGTAATGATTATAAATATAATGCAAACCAGTAGGTAGACTAACCTCCCTCCCTTTTAGGACTATATTGATATTTCAAGGCTTATAAGACAACCATAATAGTAATTGCTGCAACTCTATTGATGCTTCTCAGTGAAAGACTTTAGACAGTCTCTAAAAACTATAAACCCTCTTACTATCTATGGACCAAGGTCCATAGGTTTTCCCAGTGATGCTTTTTTTTTCAGAGAATTGATTGGTCAGTAGGTGGTGGGTTTGTTGATCTCCTTCCATGGAGATCTACTCCATTAAGAAGTAAACCACATTCCTAACTGAAAACTCAGGGTTAAACCTGAACTTAGCTTGCTGAGTTTCACAGTACAGGCCTCTGGTCTGGCAGGACTGGTTGACCTAAAAGTTTATCTACAAGCTAGATTAGTATGACATCTTCTGTTGCCTAGTCTTGTGAAATCCATGTCTCTCTTTTTGTTTTTTCTGTCTTTTAACAGATTGTCTTCCGGAAGATCAGTGATGTAAAACGTGAGGAGGAAGAGATGCTGAAGAGGAAGAATGAGGCTCCTCTCAACCTCCCTCCAGATCACCCAGTCCGACGACTCTTTCAGCGTTTCCGGCAGCAAAAGGAGGCCCGGCTCGCTGCCGAGCGGGGTAGTCAGGCCACCGGTGATGTTGAGAAAGGTGCCATTCACCTGGAGCCATCCAGAGGTCCAGAGATCCTGGCCTCCACCAGCATCGTCATGGTGACTGAGAACCAAGCTACACCCACCACTTCCACCGCATCCTCTTCATCGAGGACATCCAGCCGAGTCATGCTCCACACTTCCATCACCCAAAATGGCAACCTAACTGGTTGCAAATCTGCAGAGCCACCCAAAGCTAAAGGCTGGGGACGTTTCAAGGAGTCGGTCGTGAAAGCTGAGTCATGGAGCAGCGTCTCCAAGGCTGAGTCCATGGAAACGTTGCCTGATAGAACTAAGTCTCACGACGAGATGTCCCTCAAGAAAACAGATTCATGCGACAGTGGCATCACAAAGAGTGACCTCCGCTTAGATAATGTCGGCGGTGCCAGAACACCACAGGAGAGGAGTCCAGTACAGTCTGATGAAAAGAGGGTCTTTTGTCCGATACCTGAACAGAGTGTGCAAGCTTCTTTCCTTGAGCTGAAACAAGAATTAAAAGGAGACATCAGATCTCTGAACAATCGCATGGCAGTGCTGGAGACTCAACTCGCAGAGGTGCTACGACTCCTTAAATCCAGGAAATCATCTGGTTCCTTTTTCGAGATCTCTCGGCCACCTTCCCCCGACTCAGATAAGGACAGCTTCTCATAAACTAGAAAAAAGTACTTGGTAATCATAAGCGTACTACTAATATACGATGATTGCGGTCGATGATGAAAACACATAAACAGCAAAAGTACCTGTTATGTTTTCAGTATTACTCTGCTGTTTGAGACGTCATGAACTGAACCTGTAATGGGGATAAAGGAAATTTTTAATTAACAGTCATGATGGCACCTTCAGTCCTCAAGAGATTTCAACCTTTAGACCTTCTCATGATATTGGCAATAATAAAGATGGCTTTAATGTTTTTGTTTTGAACAGGACTGGCACTGTGATCAAGGAAATTGGTTTATTTAGAGGTATTTCTCTTGTGAAGTGTGGTCCAAAATGTGTGTTGAGCTGTTTAGTTTGATGTGTGCATAACATATCAAAGCGACTCTCTTTGACTTGTTGTTAACAGCAACAACGGCTGCTGAGCTACCTGAACATTGTGGACCACACTTTCAGCTGATGGTCAATGGCTTGGTTTGATGAGACAAGTTAACTGACAGTAGTCCCATTTTCCTCAGTTACTACAGAAAAAAAACAACTGAATGTCCCTGTGTTCATTCAGACTAAACACTGTGCGTGCAGACTTCAGTGAGAAGTCTCTGATGTTTGGAATCAGTAGTTTGTTTTTGGGGTTTTTTTTGTCCAGAATTAATGCAAAACATTTAATGGAAAATGAAAATGAGGCCCTAAGTGTTTCTGAAGTTGATGTTGAATTCCTTCACATAGCTGCATGTTTATGTGGTTCCTCTTAACTTTTTGATTGGTTATATAAAATTGCAAGTTTCCATGTTAAACATAAGCTCTGTTTGGAGGCTCTTTAACAACAGTCATCTAGTCCCTTCACTTAAAGGGCACACATATTGGATCTTAATTCAGATGTCGCTGGTTGCCTAAATGCATCTGACTTAAATTAAAATACATATACAGTATGTTTTAACCTACAGTACATTTATGCTTCATTTATACTTTGAGTAAATGTTTAGTGATACCACCTGTTAATTATCAGCAATATGTGTTTTGTATGCATCACAAGACTGTACATTTACCCGGCAATAATGACAATTCTCTTTAAAATGTGATTCGACTTCAATATGCAAATTAGACAGATGGCAAACTTTTTAGCAAGCGTGACACATCTTGGGTCAAGGGAAGTGGTGCAGAATACCCTCAGTGGACCTCTACTACGTATAAAGCAAGGGTCACAAAAGCTAACTAGGTTAACTTTTACTGTAGGAATACGATCAGAGCCAGCTCACTAGCACTGGAGCTATCATGACTAATCCTGTCACTGTAGAACTCCCTGGTTTTCTTTTGCTGAGGAAAGACTCATTTGTATCTTGTATTTAAGCTGGTAGGGGAGGCAACTTTTTTGTTTCTGGGTACATTTTTTTCTTAGAAAAGCTTGGTAGATGATAGCTGCTGAGATCTAATTAAAATTAGGTTTTTCTGATCTAGATAGCAGATGAAAATTGGATGTTATAAACAGTAATTTGTGTGTTCTGAAGTGGTCTTGCCTTATATCAGACTCTTTGCCTGCAATTTCTTTTTGTTTTCGCAAGTAGAATCCTGGAAGATTGTGTTTTATGACCAGTCTGCAGAGAAGCAATTTTGGTTTCATTGTGCACTGTAAACTATAAGTTTGTTGTAAAGAAACTGAGGTTCAGGACACTGTGAACGGTAATACTTTTAGGCATTTAATGCCTAAATGCCATCCATTATCTTCAGACAGTTTACACTCTGAAGTTTAAGTTTTGTTTATGTTATAAAAAACTGCTCGACCTAAATATTATATACAGTATTGCATCAAACGGTTTATTAAAATGAGTGGCTGCCCCACATGCAGCAAGGGGCCTTAAACTAATCCAAAATGAAAATAACATCCCACATGTTAAAAAGGGGGGAATTCTGCTGGAATTCATATTTCACCAACAATTAAAGCTGCATTAATTCATATTTGACAACAGCTGGACAGAAAGACTCCAAAACAATTCTCTCTTCTTGTCCTGTGAGTAAATTACCAGCATGTTTGGGTTACAGGAACTAGTCAATAAGATGTTGCTGTGTTTGTCAGTCAGTGCCTCATTGGGGTGCCTCTCCTCAGACTTTTGTCTGATTGTTGCAGTTTTTTGAGTTTGTCATGTTTGTGTTTATTGGTGTGTCCTGAAAGACATTCATTCCTTTCTGGAATTTGCTGTTTGTGCCTCTGAGGACGCAGCAAGAACCGCAACAGCTTGTAGCATCCAAACAATGTGTATAGCAAAAACAGTGAGAAATACAGGAAGATAAAACACTGAAAATCCCAAAAATGATAAGTGCTTTTCATGTTGTCACCTCTGGACACAGAACAGTGACACAATTGTTGTGATTCACTAGCAGATACAGAAGTCCTTTTTAGCTGGAGATCACAACAGCCAAAATAGGTCCTGTTATACATGACTTGCCAGGAGTCCTTACATTAACTGTGTTAACAGTGTTCTAGCTTGACTGAACTGACATGGTTTTATTTTATTATTTTTTTTCAGATTTAGGTCTACATTTCTCCTTCCTATTATACCAGGACTTCCCTTGTTTTTTTCAACTTCATTACTGCAACACCTCCCGGTCAAGACCATACAACATAAAAAGTCTGTATAAACTCTTCTACAGTGTCTTTCAGGTCTCTCACAGGTTTCTGAACATGAAGCCTAGACTTTGGATTTACCACCCTTATCAACTAGTGTTTGTAAGATACTGAAAAGCCAAAGAGGGGCTGAACCTTAGCTAGATGAGCAGCAATTATCACAGCTTACTGTGGTAGGCAGGGGCAACTATTAATTGACATGAAAATGCACCCAGAAATACATAATGTCTCTGTAATGAGCTATTAATTCTAAAAATTTTGACCGACATCTGAAGAAAATAATTTACTTAAACTGTTGATTTTTTTTAATTTAAATATAATATACTTACTGATTTAAATATAATCAGAACTGTCTAGGAACTACATCATGGACCTTATCATGTGTCTATGTAGCAGCAAAACTCAGTGTGACATAATTTGTGTTATCTTCTTATGTACACACTGCACTGACAGATTTACCACCACATGCACATCCTGTTTTCATTTGGACTTTATTCAGCTCTTTAATCTCTCACCTTAACACTGAGCTGAAAAAAGTGTTTGTTTACTGAACAACATAATTTAAATATGTCAAAATATTATATTTTGGCATAAACGTTCTGCAACTTTAAGTTGAGTATCATCTGCAAACATGAAAAAAGACTAAAAGTAACCTTATCTACAAATTGTAATGAAAACTTTGCAGTAAAATGTCAAACTTTAGGCATAATGACATTTCTGATGCAGTATTCTTTTTAACCACAGGAAGTGTAATGTGTCATTCAAAAATGTACCCACTTGATTTGTCTAAGTAATATTCCAAGTTGTACGTGTACTGACTTGGTATCTTGTGTATCCTCTGTCGGTGTAACAATATATCATCATATTATGCAATTATTGCCATGAATGCTGTGTTTATGGAGAGACTGGTTGTTGTTTGTGGTACTTTGTGTAGCTCACATTATCCTAAGAGCACGCCACTGATGCACTTTGGTCATCTGCTGTCCCTGCATGAAACTGGTGTCTGAAATGTGTTTTTCTAAAGAAAAGACTGAAACTAAGCTGACTTTGCCTTGTTACTTAAATATCTTGCAAGACTGTGAGGTCTCCTTCTCTCTAAATTTTACCTTCTTCTGTCGGTTACGTATATGTTACGACTGTCATCTGTGCATGAAGAGCACCTAAATGTTAAAATGGTACATCTTTATCAATATCACGTATGCACTGAAATTCACAATTTGGAGGAAAAGCTTGAGAGGAAACCTGTAACCACAGATATATATATATATATTCTTGTTTTTGATCTTCACTTATTGTCAGGAAGTGACATTGTATCAGCACAAAGAGAATTTATTAAAAAAAAAAAATCACATCAAATGTCAATAATAAATGATTTTATACTTTGTACGTGTGTCTTTGTTGTTTCTCTTTTGGAACAGTTTCATTTAATGTTTGTTATAAAAGAACATCACTGCTCATTTTAACAAATCAAATCTTGGTGGTTAAAGAAACAATAGATAAACAAAAATAGAATTTTCTGTTTTTCTTGATTGAAGAGAGCAAAACCTCATGCAGCAGGAACATGAGTCAGACTCAGACATTTTGTATCCCCACAGTCCAACACAACACCCATTTCAAATGCTTTTTCCAGTTAACCCCCTGCGGTCTAAGCCATTATCAGTGACAACCCCAAGACTAACCCTAACCATAACCCTAGGCAATCAGAATATGTCTGTTCTGTTTTTATTAAATTGTTCTCCCAAGTCTTGGCAATCAGGAAACAAAGAAAACAATCATCCTAACCGACAAACATCAAAAACTATGTACAATTTTTCCAAAGAAATTTGCAAAATACACAGTTAAGGGTTGGGGATATCACTTATGATGATAGGTTAAATGGCAGTTTTCACCACTCGTCTCTGCAGCCACCAAGTATGCCATTATCACATGATTTCATGGTATTGGTGACAAAAGACTTTTAGTTTAGGACTTTTTCCACTTTGAAAGAGCAACAGACATCTACAAAAGAAACCTACTGGAAACGTTATCTTCTAGTTTACCAGCATGGACTATACAGCACAAAAGAGGGATGTAGCTTCCAGATCTGAAAAGTGAAGCTAGTGCTTAAGTACCTCAAACCAAAAGATGAAAAATAATTGTTTAGAAGTCTATGGAAGAACAGCCCTCAGCTCCCTATGACCTTAGGCACTTTCCTGATAAGTTTAAGGCATCAGCTGCTAGTATAAAGCCCTAAATACAACATTTTGTAAATTACTGTCCCTATTAGAGTAAAAAAAAAGAGGATAGAGCATTGTTTTACTGTGATTGACAAATGGCTAACCCATCAGCGTGCAGTGTACCTTGGTTTCTCCGTCCCAGTGCCTCGGGCTTCATAATGGGACCTTGCTCAGCAACTGGTGACATCACAGTGGCTACATCCATCTTTTGCATACAGTCTATGGTTACTAGGATGAAGGAAAATCTTACATGCTACTCAGTCTGGGTTACTTTTTATTTATGAATGATCCATGAATGATGGATGGCCTACTGGTGGGTAGAACAGGGTGCTTACTTGCCATGATTGCCATGAAATGATTATAACAGAAAACTGTCATTTAATGGGACCATGACATTCAAAGAATGAGTACAAAAAGGTGGAAAAACTTGATGTTAATTTTTTTTCTAATGTAATGTGCCAATAACACAGTAAAGAATACTTAAATAATCACAATGTCAAAACCACACTTAGATAAATGACCCCAAATAAGGGTGTTACATCATCATGTACATTTACATATCAATGGAATGGTAGAGTTGATTCAGTGAACCTAACCTTATATACATATATATATATATATATATGTATGTATGTATATATATATATATACATATATGTGTGTGTTTATTTGTGGTTATTTATGGGATTTAATGATGAGGAATACTTGCAATGATCATGGTTCTGTCAAGCCCACCTCCACTCAGGTGTGGTCATTCATACCCACAACAGGCTTCTGCTACAGTAACAGTTCATTTCGTTGCTTGTTCTTTCATACAACTAAGTGGATGAAGTTTTTATGTAGCATGCAAGATAACAATCCACCTTTTGTGTTTAGTTTATGTGGATTTTCTGATTGAAACTGGTCTTGATTTATTAATTGGTTAAGCTTGGTCTTTTCGGGGAGGCTTGAATGGTGATATCGCCTACTCGGTGCTTGAGGGTCCATCTCATGTTGAAAGCTTTACCAAGTGGTCAATAAAGACAAAACATATGGATCTGTTTCCATGCAGAACTCAAATTCTATGTGTTGGGTGTTAATAAGGGTATTAAACTTAGGGCAGGTAGCACCTAGTAAAAATACTGCTGTGAGGAGGCAGATGAAACATAAGTATAAGAACTGAGAACATTATTGCATCAGCTTTGTAGTTGTGATTTAAATTTCTGTGTAACATGTTCTTTTGACATTAAAATTTTTTTAATTCTCCAAAATTACGAGTGAAGAAAAAAAACCCCCAAAAGATCACGTACATACAGTGACCAGCCACAACATTAAAACCTAATGAGTAGGCTCCCATAGTGGCACCAAAACAGCTCTTACCTGTTGGGATGTGTTAACACCCCAGGATGTTTTTAGCAGATTGTTTGTCTGATTTGTAGGCTGGGGCCTCACTGGATTGTATTGGGATCTGGGAACTTTGGAGGCTAAGTCATTGTTTTGGCTTCTTTTGTGGTGCAGTGGGGCACATTAGCCTGGTAAAGGAGGCTGCTGCCTTCACGGAGTGCCAATATGTCAGTGTGTTTCAGCAGATAATTATGAAAACTACAGACATACACTGATCAGACATAACATTATGACCACCTGCCTAATATTGTGTTGGTCCCCCTTTTGCTGACCATACGCAACAAACTGCGATGCACTGTGTATTCTGACACCTTTCTATCAGAACCAGCAATAACTTCTTCGGCAATTTGAGCTGCAGTAGCTCGTCTGTTGGATCGGACCACACGGGCCAGCCTTCACTCCCCACGTGCATCAATAAGCCTTGACCACCCGTGACCCTGTCGCCGGTTCACCACTGTTTCTTCCTTGGGCCACTGTTGATAGATACTGACCACTGCAGACCAGGAACACCCCATAAGAGCTGCAGTTTTGGAGATGCTCTGACCCAGTTGTCTAGCCATCACAATTTGGCCCTTGTCAAACTTCCCCATTTTCCTGCTTCTAACACATCAACTCTGAGGACAAAATGTTCACTTATCCCACTCACTAACAGGTGCCACGATGAAGAGATAATCAGTGTTATTCACTTGACCTGTCAGTGGTCATAAAGTTATGTCTCATTGGTTTATATCAACCACATTTTCTCTTAAAGTTTGATAATAGACATCAGTTTTAATCATTTATAAGGACATAGGTTTCATTTGAGCACTGAGGGGCTAGGGAGACACATTAAGTGGGAGGGTCAGCAGTTCAACATACACTGGATATAAAGCTGTCAAACTCTCTAAAATTCTCTGTTGCTTTGAAAAAATTTGTTTCCTCTTTTTCTCATTTAATATTATCACTGCTGAGTCAACACACACACACACACACACACATATATATATGTGTGTGTGTGTGTTTTATTCCTGTGCCCTCTTTTGTGTTTGCCTGTTCCAGACACAAGAGTCAGACTGTTTCTGTTTGATATAAGGATACTTTCTGACTTCTGTGTGGGTAGGTAAGCTGCTTAACTGTGTATCACCAGGCCACATCAGTGACAAATGAATTTGTTTTTAGTTTATAAACCTTTTTCAATATCTCAGATGTAGACATATTTCAGTAAGATTTTTTAAATTATTTTTAAACCTTAGTATGTGCTTTGTAGATTTTTTTTGTTTGTTAGTTTTTAGGAATCATATACATATCATCTGTGTTATTAAGGCTGAATGAAAACAGGAAGAACAGGCAACATTGCCTCAAGATTAGTTAGCAAACTAGGAAACACTTGAACTAAAAAAAATGCTGATAAGTAATTCTTCTGCATCTAAGAACTACAGTATATCCTCTGGGATCATACTTAAATCCACATTACAACGCTTATTCTGCTTCACATTCATAAAATATCACCTATTTAATTTGTAATCAGATGTAAACAGATGTTCCCTTGCTGACGACCTTCAACCTATTTCTTTCT
The DNA here is from genome assembly GCA_015106735.1 of Paratilapia polleni. Lineage (NCBI taxonomy): Eukaryota > Metazoa > Chordata > Actinopteri > Cichliformes > Cichlidae > Paratilapia > Paratilapia polleni. The sequence continues at coordinate 11,287 of VUQI01060641.1, forward strand.
GTTATTTAAGCTCATTTTGTCCTCACCGCTCGCCGTAGTTAGGGCAGTGTTGCGCTCTCTGCTCTGCAGTTGTAATGAGGTGGGTCCGCCCTCCGCTAAAATACAAACTGAAGTCAGAGCAAAGCCAGCTGGAGGGTGTTGGTGAGGGTTTTTTTTTTTCGCTCTGTCGCAACTAAATGGTGAAAAACTAGTTTTTGTCGCGTTGCATTAAGTGGCGCAGACGTCTTAAACAGGACAAACAGTTTAGTGGTTTGCTTGTAGACAGCGACTAGCAGTTAGCTAACTTCAACTGCAAGCAGCGGCTAAAAATATTCCCCTCCTGCCGGAGTGACCTGAGGTGGACACAGCTGAACAGCCAGCAGGGAGACCACGGTAGGTTACAGCTAGCAAGCCATATGAGCACTCAGTTATTTACTAATGGCATAACTGTGTGTATTTTTTTAGTTTAAACTTGTTGATCTTGAAGTAGTTTGGCTAGTGGGCGTTAACTAGCGGAGGCTTTTGTACTGTGTTGTCTGGAAAAAACAAAAAACATTGTATATACGTTAAGCGGTTGTTGATTCAAATCCAGGTTCACGACCAGGACGCAGTGGCTGCTTCATCTATCTTCCTTTATCTGTCTAGCCTACCGGTAAGCCTGTTAGCCCTTCTGGAAAGCCGGTTTAGCCTTTTGCGAGAGCCAGTCTGCTGCTCATCGTGTTAGCGTGGTGTTTGTCATGTTAAACAATTTCGACTAACAAGTGCCGTTTGTATTTACACATATATCACAATAGGCTGTGGCCAGCCTCAGCTTCTCTCGGTGATGTATTGTCATCGCAAAGAAATGGAGGTAGACTACGGTTTCCACTCACTGGAACTGATCTTCATATTGATATCCTGTTTGCACTTTGTTGTAAACCAATATCCAAAGGTTTGCATTGGTGCAGATATATTAAATCAGTCTGTCAGTTAATAGCTTTGCTTCTTTAGCACCTTTCAAACAATTCGGATAGAGTTTAATGTGCTTTACAAGCGACTGAATACAGAGATGTTAGAAAATAGATTTAAGGACTAATCCACACCAAAAACAGCAATAAAATTAAATATGTACAAGATGATGAAAGCTGGATAGTTTTAATAAAAAGGATAATACAAATAATAAAAAAAGATAAAATATTTCTCATAATAACCTAATTATAACAATGACCGATGGTTGCTAGAATAAAATAAAGATGATTAAATAAAATGAATACTAAACTTTATATATTAAAAAAAAAAAACTAGATGAAAGGCAGACGGATTATCTTTTAGTTTGATTAAAAAATGTCAGTATTTTCAGCTCCTCACATCCTGCTTCAGCAGCTTGAGGCACAACTGCAGAAAGCAGCATCACCAAATGTTTGTGCAACAGCTAAAAAAGAAGAACCAGAAAACCTGAGGGGTCTTCCTGGGTCGTTTTTAAAAACAAACAAAAAAATTATGAGAGAGAGTCTGTTGCAGTGCCATTTATGGACTAATAAGATTAAAAATGATCACTGTCAAGCTGTGGTTAATCCTTATCAGATTTATAGGATTTATAAAGGAAAGGCATAAAATTAACACATGGATAGATGGATGGGTTAAGATGTCTAGTGCTGACTCCTGCCCACAGTCAGTGCCTCTCTTCAGATCTTTTTCTTATTTCTGAAAGGCCTTGCTTTAGTCTTTGGTTTATGCCTAAAGACATGTGCTTTGTTTCCAGTGGCAGTTTAAAAATTGAAGCATAATGGGAAACACAAGTGACAGGGTGGCTGGAGATCGCCATGGAGCCAAGGCCCATCGCTCAGACAGCAGCGGAAGTCCCAAAGACCAAGAACCCAGTAGCAAGATGGTGGACAGCACAGATGACCCCAACGTCTTCAACACCCACGGGCCTGAGTCCAAGGTACACATACAAAAATACAGATAATAGTATGGGAACTTGTTTTTCTTTAAGAACACCTTTCAGATTTCAAAGCTTTTCTCTTACAATGGGTTACAGATGGGATTTGCTTATTATTGCATTTAGGCATCAGGAGAAAAAGAATTCACCCCAGATCTGGATGACCTGGTTAAAACTGGTCCTCAGGCTCGACCCACAGTGATCCGCTGGGCTGGAGGCGGGAAGGAGGTCTGCATAGCTGGTTCTTTTAATAACTGGAGCACAAAGATACCACTAAATAAGAGGTAAACAGGATTATTTCAAAGCAGATGTCAGTACATGTTCATGTTCATTATCTTTGAATCTGTGGTAATTATGCCCGCTTTAGCTTCAAATACTGTAGCTGTTTTTACAGATAAGGGATTCTGATGTTGCAATAATATTCTCTCTTCGTCTCTCCAAAGCCATAATGACTTTGTAGCAATTCTGGACCTGCCCGAAGGAGAGCACCAGTACAAGTTTTTTGTAGATGGACAGTGGATGCATGATCCCTCAGAGGTACAGCAGCGTCATTTTTTTTCATCAACTTGTTAATGCACGCAGTGCATTTTGGCATGTTAAAGATCTCTGATAGTATAAACAGGAAGGGACACAGTCCTCTGTGGAAACTTAAGACTCAAATTTAATCTATTCATACCCACTGATGTGCTGACTGATATTGTGTTTTCCTCACATTTGGACAGTGAACCCTCAAAGGAACCATTAAAAAAAAACAAAAAAAACTTTGAGGTGTGCTCTTTGAAAAGGCCTTCCAATCTGTGAAAGCAGCTAAATATCTCTTAAACCCAGGGAAACATGTGCAGGAAACTGCTAATTTTATAAATGTTTCCTCATTTCCTCTGTGACAATTTCTCTGTTTTTTTTTTTTTTTTTTTGTTTTTTTTTTTTTTTTTTTTTACCTGTTTTATT
>VUQI01060641.1:14362-25166 GCA_015106735.1 Paratilapia polleni
GAAAAGTGCCTTGTCACAGCACGGCATGCTTTTCCTGACCTTGCGCTGACAGACCCAGCAATTTCAGTTTTCATCTCCCATGCAATGACTTGAATATTCAAATATTTAAAGAAATAAATGTAATTATTAGTTAATTAATTTTGACACCTTTGACTTTCCTGTTAGTGTTTTAGTAGAAGTGTTTAATTGGTCATGATCTGTCAAACCATATACAATAAGTAAGTGTTGAAATGTGTAGAGGTGTGTGTGGGATGTCATATAAGTTTGATTGCTGTATCTTCAGACCTGTCCAGCTCCCCTCCTGGTCCATATGGACAGGAGCAGTACATCTTCAGACCTGAGGAGCACTTCAAAGCCCCACCCATCCTCCCGCCTCACCTGCTTCAAGTCATTCTCAACAAGGACACCAATATATCTGTCAGTATCTCCACCTTTCCCTTTGCTTCATCTCTCAGTTTACAAATCTTATGTAATTCCTCAGACCCTGATGTGACTCATCTTTTCGTGTTAACATTTTCTTTGTGGTGTTCCTCTTACTGTCTGCTGGCAGTGTGACCCTGCCCTGCTGCCTGAACCCAACCATGTCATGCTAAATCACCTTTACGCTCTTTCAATAAAGGTAGGTTCACTCTCAGTGGACTGTCACACCGACCCCACACAGTTTCACACAGGTTTGTGCAATACTTGGAGCATATAATCTATTAATTCATGTTTGTGGAAGTGAATTATCCTGTGGTTGTTTTTTCCCGTTTGAACTCGATTTTGCATCAGACCAGTCTTATATTAGTTGCTTCTGTCCATGTACATACAAAGTGAAGGTCCATATTTGGAAGCCTGTATGGTGTGAATCATTTCACATCAGAGACTGTATTTTGAGTCCCAGGTTGAACTTATTTTTTACAGTTCAGTCGTGTTATGTTTATTATGTTATTAGTTAACTACTCAGTTAGGAATGGTAAAAAAAACTACTCTGTTAGGCTTAGAAAAAAAGATCATGGTTTGGGTTAGAATACAATGGTTGGCCCTTTATGTTTTAAAGCTCCATGTTCTTGGTTGCCAGAGTGATGCATCTCTTTCGAAGAGTCGAGCATTCGTGCTGCAGACATGAAACATATTTCCTATTGAAATGGAATTAGTTTCAAAGACGTAGTGACTGTAATGAAAAAAGGGGACAGTTCGTGTCCATGTACACAAACAAATAGATTGGTTTTCCATGACCATTGCCATGAGATATAGCTGACTGCATACAGTAGATAAACTCACTTGAACACTTTATTAGGTACACCTTGCTTCGGACCCCTTGGACTTCAGAACTTCCTTAATCCTTCCTGGCATAGATTCAACAAGGTGCAGGAAACATTCCTCAGAGATTTTGGTCCATATTGACACGATGGCATCAGACAGGTGCTGCAGGTTTGTCGGCTGCACATCCATGATGTGAATCTCGTTCCACCACATCTCAAAGGTGCTCTATTGGATTGAGATCTGGTGACTGTGGAGGCCATTTGAGTACAGAGAACTCACTGTCATGTTCAAGAAATCAGTTTGAGAGGATTTGAGCTTTGTGACATGGTGTGTTATTCTGCTGGAAGCGGCCATCAGAAGATGGGTACACTGTGTTCATAAAGGGATGGACATAGTCAGCAACAATACTCCTGTTCCCATTCTTGGCTGACTGGAGTGGCACCCAGTGTGGTCTTCTGCTGCTGTAGTCCATCTGCTTCAATATTCAACATGTTGTGCGTTCAGAGATGCTCTTCTGCATACCTTAGTTATAATCGAGTGGTTATTTGAGTTATTGTTGCCTTCCTATCAGCTTGAAGCAGTCTGGCCATTCTCCTCTGACTTCAACAAGGCATTTTCACCTAGAGAACTGCCGCTCACTGGATATTTTCTCTTTTTCAGACCATTCTCTGTAAACCCTAGAGATGGTTGTGTGGGAAAATCCCAGCAGATCAGCAGTTTCTGAAATACTCAGACCAGCCCATCTGGCACCAACAACTGTGCCATGTTCAAAGTCACTTAAATCATCTTTCTTCCCCGTTCTGATGCTCAGTTTGAAGTTCAGCAGGTCGTCTTGACCATGTCTACATGTCTAAATGCATAGTTGCTGCCATGTGATTGGCTGAATAGATATTTGTGTTAATGAGCAGTTGGAACAGGTGTACAGAATGTCAGTCAGCTTAGTGGTACATGAAGTAGTATACCCAATGGAAAATGGCTACACTATATAAATTATACCACAAGTTTAAGATTTTGGCTGTCATTGTTTTTAATTTAACCTTTAACAGTGACCTTTATTATTTGTTAGTTAATGCTGGTACTGGCTAGCTAGCTTGGTTAGCACGGTGCACAAGATTCACTGTGGTATTAAATGGATAATTATTTTTGCTAGTAAAAAACAGGCTTAAAACAAAATGTGCTTATCAGAAAAACTGATCAGCCGACTCCTTGGTGGGTTCTGCTGCAGCTTGTTCAGTTTGGCTGCATTAAAAGACACTCACTTTTTTTATTTCTGCTGTAAATTTAGGCTTTTTAACATTGAAGTCTGCTGGTTAACTCACCTTTAGAACCAACCTCAAGTGGCCATTAGAGGAACTGCTGTTTTTGGCACTTGAGCCAGAGGTCAATTGTTTTTGTCATTTACTTGAAAGAATATTAGCTTTAATGTTCTTAAATCAGCCAAAACCCTGGTGAGAATGTTTGTGGTAAATATGCTCATGTTGCAATAACTTAACACAGGCGTCTTTAACTGCCATACAATATGTAAAGCAGATGGCATTTATTTTAACAAATGGAAGCATATTTGCTCTGTGTGGATCCCACTAATGGCTGCCTGTTTTTGTTTTGTTATTTTTTCCTCTGTAGGATGGAGTAATGGTGCTGAGTGCGACTCACAGATACAAGAAGAAATATGTCACTTCTCTTCTTTACAAGCCTATCTAAACCTCAACTCGGGTGCTCCCCAGTGCTTTGAGCAGCATGTTCGTAATCTGATGGGTTTTTTTTTTTTTGTTTTTTTGCTTTTCTTTTTGTGTGTGTGTGTGTGTGTGCGTGTGTGTTTGTGTCATTGCATTTAGCCAAATCTTGCACTGAAACAAGTTTACAGGTGAGCTAGAGGCCCATGGCTGTGACTTGGGTTTTAAAGTGGCTGCACTTCGGTCTACATAGGGCTCTAAACAATAGTAGTGAAGTAAGTGTGTGTGTGTGTGTGTGTGTGTGTCAGGCTTTGGAGAGCAATGAGAACCATACTGTGGCTTTTACCTGTGACATCTACAGACAGATAAGAGACTGACTAAATCACTGTGTGTATTCAAGTGTTTGCTGCACCTTGTGATGATATTCATGGTTTCTGGGGTGCATATCTGTGTTACACATGACTGTTTTCAGGTAGGTGACCTGTGAATGATATGTTACATTGGATTTTGAGTTTTAAAGGTGTTTTAAATCAACAGTTTGATTTTAATCGCTGTCGTGTGATCGTATTCGCCTTCAGCTGATTCCGTTAAGCTTTTAACTGACTAAATGCAGAATAACAGGTTGACTTAAACTGACCTGAAGTCAGGGCCGACAGGCTGAGGAAGTGAGCGACAAACTTGGCATTGCTTGAACTTAAAGTGCAATAAAAAAAAAAAGAGAGAATTTAAATACAAAAATTTTAGCTCGACCCAGAAACATGTTTATTCTCATTTAGGAAGTAGCAGAAACATAAACTAGTGCCCAAATGTTTGCAGTGACTTGGAAATGTCCTCGTTTTTGAAAGAAAAGGAAATTTCATTTAATATAACGTGAAATTGATCAGATATGATTAGCAACCAATTGCGAGTGGTTGCTAATTTTTCCAGTTGCCAGGTGGACGCCAACCAGTCCTAGGCCTGCGTGACTGAGGCCTAACATGATATCAACCTTTTAAATTAATGATAGTTTTGCTTTAGTGAAGACAGTGTTCCATTCAAACAAAATAGTGAAGGTTCCTGAAAACGGGTCTTCATGCCTGTATAGGTACTCCATTAAAAGAGGTAACTTTAATAGATTAATTTTTCATAAATAATCATTAATTTTTATTATATTGGCTGAAAAAATCAAATGTGATTTTTCAGCCAATATAATAAAAATTAATTTTTGAAAAACAAGGATCTTTCTAACCCCAAATTTTGGGTACTAGTGTGTAACGTTGACAATGCATAACCCACAAGTTAAGTTTGACACAGTTTCTTGTCGTTCAGTGGAATCTGCCACATACATTTCAGTTTTGGTAACGTTCTGGTCACTATAGGCGGAGTACTCGTCTGTTTCAACAGGGAAACCCACTTTCCACGTGGGGAGTGGTGGTCAAAGGTCACTTCGTTCTGCTGTTGCCTTGATGTAAGTTTTCGAGCACTTTACCGTTCTGTGAGCAGGAGTGTTGATTTAAGCTTCTAACTATGCAGCAGACAACTCATGTACTGTAGCTTCTCTGGACTACAGGATCTAATTTACTCTAAGATATTTTGCTGTGCTTTATGTGTGTATCTGTATGGAGTTGTATTTATCAAACAGGATTACAGGAATGTACTGTATCTGTTACATGTACTGTATAGTCGTACACAGAGGCCTGTACACGCAGTTTCAACTTGCTGCTTTGTATTGACTGTCCGCCCCTTATGAATATATGTGTGGTGCACATTTAGTAGGTGACTGAACGCACACACCTCGAACAGTAGTCAGAGGCACATTATCGGATGAATAAACAGGGCTATGGAGATGAACAGATGAAGTTAAGTCTTGTACAAAGTTTGCTTACATGTGTGTACAAGTTATTCTGCTTTTTTTTTTTTTTTTGGTATGGTGGCTTTAAGTCATTTTTGTCACTTGCAAGTCATGTTTAATTGTCTGCACCTTAAGTACAGTATATACCCATACCTGGTAAACTCCGCAGACTTTTAAAAGGGGCTTTCAGAATTCCTATTGGATGTTCAAGTAGATGCTCTGACAGTGTTTTGTCAATGCTGAGCCTAGCTAGGAAGTTTTGTCCAAAGAGTTTCATATGATAAGGGATTGTGGCCATGCAGTCAGTTTTCCAGACATGGATTAAGCCTAGTTGTAAACAAAAAGAAGATCTCCATTAGGGGGGGGGGAGTTTTAGTCTAAGATCAGACCTAATCCATGTATGGAAAACTGAGCCATGGAGTTTTAAGGTTAAAACAAAAACTTGAATTTTACAGCGGTTTCATTAATGTTTTTAAAAATGCTTTGCAGAAGCAGTATAAGGATCCACTGTACAAGGTTTTACTTGTTTGCAAATAAATAATAATAAAGAGGGTGTACTGATCCCATTTTTGTCTATTTGTCTTTCTCTTTAACTTAACCCTTTCTTGTATCTGTGGTTTGTTGTTAAAGATCTGTCTCTGTCATCATTTAATCTTCAACCACTGGAGGCAAAGTTGAGATGGTTTGGACATGTGCAGAGGAGGGACAGTGGATAAATTGGACAAAGGATGTTGAAGATGGAGCTGCCAGGCAGGAGGAAAAGGGGAAGACCACAGAGAAGGTTCATGAATATGTTGGAGGATGTGCAGAAGGAGTGAGATGGAGGCAGATGATCCGCTGTGGCGACCCCATAAGGGAGCAGCTGAAAGAAGACTTGATCTTAAACCACACTAACCCCTCACCTTGTTGCAGTGGTGGGTGCACCCAAGGCTGTGTCAGTACAATGTGACATCACTCTTGGGTATGGTCAGAGGTACCCCAGTTCAGTGTTTCTCAAATTAACTGTGGCACAAACATTTTCTTACAGGCAACAACGCAAGCAGAAGCTAACAGAATGTTTTAAAGTGTTTAATTTATTCTTTCTCAAAATCCTTCAGTGACACTTGTGCCAACACAACACACCGTTAACTGTCATCAGAGACAGGATCCTTATGAGTCCTGTATCAGCTTTCTAATTCAGTATGCACAAACTCAGGAAAAAAAGCTGCACCAATCAGATAGCACAATATACATATGCAACGCAGTACCAACAAAGCATTGTTGATTCCCTCCTTAATAAAAAGGCTTTATTTACGCTCTTATAAGGTGCTCTGAGTCAAACACTTCATAATCTTTTCAGTCGTTGGCTTTTTTTAAAAAATTTACAGTACACAAATCTTCAAAACTTTTCCCTTAACTTTTGACCCCTTTTGTAATACTTCGCAACTTTTGTCTTTTTCTGAAGACTTGAGCGCAAACAAAACCTAATTTGGCAGAACTCAGGTAGACGCTTGTTCAAGGCCATTTCTACCACTGAGAGCAGACTGACGAGGCTCTCGAGCTAAATTTAAAGGCAAGTAAAGCAACATCAATCAGAGCTTCATTATAGGTGGATGGCATTGTGATCAGTGTCTTAAATATCATGAAGGCATAGTTTGATTACTTAGCAGACAGCCTATGTGACTAATTGATTCAGAGTGACACAATCCTCTAATGTACACAGCATGTAAATCATACATTGCAAACATACTCGTAATTCAATGATGTTTAACATCAAAATAAAACATATCAAGCTATTGCACAGCTACCCAGATAATCAACTTTGCAAAAAGCAAATGTTGGATGTTTTCACGCACACCCACACACACACTCACACAAGAGATCATCGGGAAAAGCAGGGTTTTTGTTTTTTTACAGGCTAAAATGGCAAATGTACAGCAAGAAAACACACATCAAACTAAGCGTGAAGTGAGTGAACTACGGAACAATGACCCCACCAGCAGCCTGCCAAAGTTTGCATCATCTGTAACAACTGAATAATCCACATTGCCGTTGCCATGGGAATGCTAAGATGGCCTGAAGCAAGAGAAATAAAGACAATAGACTACGGCCACTCAGTTGAGTTTTTGGTCCAAAGAAGGAGCTCATTTCTCTCACATAATTCTAAATAAAATGAACACATCTGTCTAACGGTTACCGTCTCTGTGGTTCAACAGGCCCCCTGTAATTTAACACTCAGGTAACCCCCCCAGGCCTGATCCAGCTAGGGTTTCATCATTCACATGGATAAGGCAAGTCAGAGTGAAGTACAGAGTTCAAAGTTCAAACTTTGGCAAGTTTTGGCGATCCCCTGTTCCATATCTTAGATTTCACCATTTACAATCTCTGTCATGCATCAACACTCAGGAAAAAAAGTATAATCGTAACACTGGTAACATTAATATGAGTGTGAATGATAATTCAGTGTCAGGCAAAGAAGTAAGAATCCAGTGCAGCATAATCATTCAAGAAACTACATCATTATTGCACATGCTCGTATGAGAACTCCTGCAGAGGAGTGGATACGCGTGTTTAGCCTGGTTCCATTTGAGTACTCGAACCTCTTTTTACATATAGTCCAGCCAGGAAATCAGAATCAGTCAGATCCAGCTTCACCTTCTCTGACTTATTTAGTGTTTTTGAGTTTGCAGTTGGATGCCAATAAAGCACCTCCGGAGTCTAAAACAGGAGGTTTGTGACTTAAATGGAACCTTTCTCTGGCTTTTGTTCTGCTGTTTATAACCCTTGGCTAATGGCTGACATGCCATTCATAAGCTTCCTCGACAAACATGGATATAGCTAGCACACAACTATTAGTAGTGATCGCCTACCTACTGAACATTCCTCCACTGTGTCTAATGATACATTGTCAGTGTCATTTTTCTTTGCATTGCATTTGCAAGGTGTCCTTGTTAATCAAAGTGCCACAAAAAAGTACTTGTATTTCTGTGGCAGTTAAAGTTGAGGCCGTCTTGTCTTTGAGTGGGCTCTGTTCGATCTCACACACATATAGATATATATGTGTGTACGTGTGTGCAGAATTCCTCTCACAAGCCATTTTAAACATGCATGAACATCTCTTCCATCCACAGGCTGTCTGACTCTCCCATGGATGCCTTTAATGCAGATAAGGTTGTGTGTAACAGAAAGCTTTTTTCTTTAATTTTTAAAACATCTTTAAGCTGTCCAGTGTAAATTCTTTAACTGATAAATACCCAAATAGTTTCTGTACAAACCGGCATCTAAAGGCATCCTCAACCACTTCCATCAGTCGGACGCACATCATTGAAGCCACCATAGGCACATTTTAAACACCTTCTTCTGACACACACACAACAAGGCAAACTGCTGACTGTATCACTCAAAGACAATAATACACGTGATGGTGGGGGATGTCACAAACAGGGGAAAGGGTGAAGAGAATCTGGTAAGGCTCCAGTTGCAGATCACACTGTGCACATAGTGCCTGGAGGAGGGAAGGACTGAAGTACTCATGGCTAGACGGAGGTAAAGGGCAGAGCTTGGGAGGAGAAGGAGGGAGGGGTGGTGGGTCTTGGCTGTTTCAGCATAGAGGTCAGAGGTGGTAGCATTTAGGCTGGTTCTTTAAAAGTCTAAAGCAGGCATTGGCTGCTGCGCTTTCTCGCTGCTGGACGCTGACTGGCTGCAGCCCCGGTGACTCTGGAAGCACCACTGGCCTTCAGGAAACTGCGATCAGCAGCCCGCTCTCTGGTAGCACCTCCTGGCTCCTCAGCTGGATTTTTGAGAGGAAAAGGATGAGAATTAACAACAAAGTGCAAGTTATTACTAAATAATCCTTACACAGGCTAGTAAGACTGACCGGGGAGGTGAAATGTTAACTGAACAGTTTGACATTTTGGGGAACATGGTACTTTTAGAGTTAGATGAGAAGAATATGAAGTATGTGTTTTGTCCTTGTCTCTCTATGCTCTCCTTTTTTTTCTCTTCTCTTTCCCCTCACCCCCCAACCGGTCGTAGCAGATGGCTGCTCCTACCCGAGGCCTGGTTCTGCTGGAGGCCTCTTCCTGTTAAAATGGAGTTTTTCCTTCCCACTGTCACCAAGTGCTTGCTCCAAAGGGATTGTCAGATTGTTGGGGTTTTCCCGCTAATATGGTAGAGTCTTTACCTTACGCTATAAAGTGCCTTGAGGTGTCTGTTGTAGTGAACTGCCACCATATAAATAAAATTGAATTGACGTGAATTGAATTGAAGAAACTCACAAATTAACATTTGAGGGGAAAATACTATTTTCCTACACACCGTGACTTCCTGACTTCCAGTCTTTGTTGGGCTAGTAGACTGAACATTTATTACTGAGCTTTTATCTAGACTGCAGTATCAAGTATAAAGTGTGATGTATAACCCCCGTTCTCAAAAAAGCTAAAAAGTAAATAAAAACAATGAACTGCGAAACCATTTAAACTCTATATTTAATGTTCAATCTAAATTTGATTAAATACAGGCTCATTTTGAAATTGAAGCCAGTGTTATGTTTATCTCTGTGGTGCAATGAGACTGCCAACTTGAGGACCCGAGAAGGCTTTGTGTTGAAAGTGTAATGTTTAATTTTTTAACACTGTGTTGTATTTTTCATATCATAATAGGTGTAATGTCTACTCTCTTACTGCAGAGCTGTGCAAGACACATAAAAATGGCAGCATATGTTTATCCAAAATCTGTATATTTAATTCAGCATTAATGGTGCCTTCACAGATGTGCAGGTTACCCATGCCACGTGCATGCACCCTCATACCTCTCCTCTTTATAGATAAATTTTTCCCAAAATGTCACACTATTCTTTTAAAAAGAAAGCCAGGAGCAGTTTGTTGTGCAAAATGTTAGTAGTACGGAAATCCCCAAAACACAACTCCTTGCAGATGAAAAGCTGAGGATGAATGATAACAGAATAACAAATGCTGTTACTTAAAACCTCTTTCACGCAGGCACACACACTCAGCTGCGCGCTGCATGTCTTGTAGCATGAACGAAGCAGTGAAACCTTTCTTAAAGCAGTCACACAAGTTTGTGTGTGCATCATTCAGTGACACTCATACATACACAGCATACATACAGAATGGAAACTATGAGCGTGTGCAGTTATTTTTGCACTCACACTGAGGCCTGAAGCTGTAAATAGACTCAGCCTTAAGAGGCATGCTGAAGTGAACAACACTTGGAACAACTCAGGAACGACTCGCAGCCTTTTAAAACTACTACTCAACCACCATTACTTAAAAATACAATTATTTACAAAGGCAGAATTGGAGAGGACTTTTCTTTCTATACAGTGAAGCTCTGTGTGGTCAGCTTGTTTTCTACTCACCTCCATTATATTCTCTGTTTTATATTAATAAGAAATGTAATTAAGCGCTACGAGATGGATTTTGCTGTCAGACAGGATGGTCAAGCTGTGATGTCGACATGATTAGAAAAAGCAAAACTCCACACACAGGTAAAAGCTGCCCCAGATTACATGATCATCATCACATTTCATTTTGCACCTTCTTCATGAGGGGTGAACTATGTCATCCAGTAATGAAAAATGTGTCTCTGGGGCAACATCAACCTATCTGCAAGTCCACAAGATGTCAGACAATTACCAGCATAAGGAGAGGAAGAGGAGGAACTTAGAGAGGAAAGTCTCAGCTTATTCGTCTGGGGGTTTTCACAGAAAGGAAGAGAGGAGGGTAGAGGAGAGGAGACACAAAGTCAGGATGAAGGAAAAGGTGGGACAGAAAAGCCAACAGTAATGAATTTACAACAGACATCACAACATATAATCCTGATAAACACAATACTGTGACCTATGGAATACACACATGGATAACCTAACAATATGTAAGTGATGTTGATGACTTACCTCTAAATTTGTCCTTGCTTTTTTCAGCACATCACGAGTCCTTGACACTGTGAAAAACAAAGTTGTTGTTTTTTTTGTTTGTTTTGGTTATTACATGACTTAAAGTACACAGTGATGATATTCTATAGTTTTTTTTTTTTTTTATTATATTAGGACCTG
>VUQI01060641.1:25186-46714 GCA_015106735.1 Paratilapia polleni
CTGGGATACAAGAGGCAGTATTGTGTGTTTATGTAAAATCTGCAGCGGCCTGTGTATTAGACCTGAGGGACCATGAATCACCCAGTTTATTGTTCCTGAACTCTAAACAGACTACATTTCCAAGAAGGGACATGCATTGTTGCCTGTTCAGAACCTCTCTGTATCTTACTTCCCTTTACTCATACCTTATTAGGCATGACTAAAGGGGTGAGTACACTTGCCCTTCCCACACTTTTGTCTCTCTCTCTCTCTCTCACACACAAATGCATGTAAACACTCACGCTGGCTGACTATGAAGTGCTCCATGCTCTCCTTGGTGCGGCTGGTGCTCCTCAGTCTTTGTATTGTCCCCTTAAGAACCTCTTCTTGCTCAGACACACGCAGTTTCAAGGACAAGATCTCCTCCTGCATACATTGCTCCTGCACACACACAGATGCACTGTATTAACATTTATTTCAACAGAAAATGTTTGAATGAAGCTCTTAAAGACCAAAAAAGTCATAAAATATTGTGCAATGTTCAAACCTTCTTAAGGTTCTGGATGGAGGTATCCGTGCTGGGAAGAGCTGCTCTCCAGAACATCTTCAGCAGAGACGTCGCCTCCTCCAAGATCTGCCTCAGAGTCTTGGTGTTGGACAGAAGACTCTTAACACACCCATAATCCAGAATCTGCAAACACAGATCAGTTAGATACTTGTGCTCTACACTCACTGCTTTTTCATTATCAGTTGTCACTGTGTGGCTGTGGGACAGTGAAAACACACCAGCTCGCTGCTCTGTTTCTGGTTGCCATCTAGCAGTGGTGGGCCAAGGCAGGCCTGCAGGGTTGTCTCCATGCGCTGGACAAGGCTCCGGCCCTCTAGGACTTGCTGCTGGAGAGCACTGAAGTCATCCACATGACCGATGGCGTGACGACCATTTCGGTTTGCAAATGATCCGTCAGGGGCATCTCCCTCCAGTTCAGAGTGCGGGTCAAGAGGGTCTGCTGGAGATAAAAGAGCTGGACTTTAGTGTGAAAAGACCTTGAATTTGTATATTTTTGCAAATTTATGGAGATCAGAAGTAATTAAAACTATTCAGTGACAAGCACATTAAAACCAAACCAAGGTGCTGTTATTGTTAGACAGGAAAGCAACTTTCTTAATTTTAAGACAAAAAAATTGAAGTCAAATTAAGCTGCAGTAACTGAGTTGAAGTTAAGTCACACCATTGGCAGTGCTATGGCTGTCATCCAAGTCTGAGTAGGGAGGACCAGGAGATCCACAGTTAAACAGACCAATGTCCCTGACTGGTGGAGATGGAGCTGGGTCTGTGGAGCACACAGACAGACAAACCAGGCTTGGACACACTGCTAACTTTACCACTGCACACTGAGCATCACAAACACTGCAGTATGACGGAGTCATGCCCACAAGCTTCTGCCTCACCATGAAGCAGCTGTCGTCTGAAGAAGTTTTCTCTCTGGGGGCTGGCAGTGAGAGCAGAGAGTGAGGGAGTCCGAGGCGACCCCACACCCAGCTTCTGTTCCAGCTGCTTGTGGAGCTCCAGCTGTTTGAGAGCGCTGTTCTCATGGACGCTGTTTTGCAGCTGGGCCCGCAGACTCCTCACCTCTCCCAGCAACTCCCCCAGCTCCACTGGTAGAACTGGGACCTCACAAAGGTAGCCTGAAGATGAAATACACAATTACTGTAAAGTCTTGGACACAGTTGTGCTTCGGTGCTCTGAGGGGTTTGGAAGGTTTTATTCTTTGATTGACATATTTGTCACAACTTAAAGAGATGTTAGTTGAGCTGTAAAGAGACTTGCATACATTTCATTCATTAAAATACAAAGACCTGAAACAGCTGATGTTTGTAAAATTTGCTCTTGCTTTTACTGGCGACGTAAGCTGTTCACCAACTACTAAAACAAAAACTGAATAAAATGTGTGGTTCAGTTTAGAAAAGCAAAAGTCAACAACAATGTACAGTCATTTGAAAGCGGCTGGGGTGTAGTGGTTGGGAATGGTTAAATAGTTTCCAGTAAATATCCAGTGAATATTTTTGCCTAAAATAGCCATCCACAGAAAAAATTAAGCAGTCTCCTTATTTTTCGCCTATTTATCTGTTCATTCATCTACCACCAGATGGAGCCAAAGTAAGGGATTCCACAGGAACACTGCACATAGTTACTTTAAATTGTGTGTCTGTACTATAATGTAGCATGTCAAGCATAGCTAGTTTAATAGACCGACCTTTGTTAGCCTTTGTGCTGGAACACACTCGATCATAAACGTGTAGTTCACTCTGCAGGGAGTGGATGAGCTCCCTGCTCTCACATAGCTGCTGCTGTAGTAGTGACACCTCGTGCTGAAGCCTGACAATGCACAGATATATTATAATTACATAACAGTTAGAGATCAAGTATGTAAACACACACAGTTTCTGTCTGCACACACAATTCGAACAAACACACACACCTGTTGGTTTTCTCCTGCCCAGCCTGCCGCTCCTGCCTTAAGGTGTGAATCTGCTGCCCCTGCTCCTGACTGTGGGCCTGAAGTCGTCTTAGCTCCTCCTTCCACTGCTCAGCTTCAAGCTCCGATTGCTTCAGGCGGGCACGTGCTGTAAACACTGCCTCCCTCAACTGCACCACCTCCTCATTTGTGTCTGAGAGCAGAGGAGCGACTGAATGTAAATATACCAAAAAAAAAATCAAAACACCTTCTCTCAAATGTCTACTGGCTTTACAATGAACAATGTACCTGTGCTGGCCTGCAGGCGTGACTGTAGACCCAAGTTTTCTTCCTTCAGGACTCTGATCTCATTGGATAGTTGAGTGACTGTGTCCAGTCCCTGAATATAAATGTTTGTTGGAGCCCCTGGACAAGAATAAACACTGCGTCATTTCTTAGAGACAAAGAAGTGCCAAGGTTTGTTGTTACTCAAGTGTGGGAAGCTACACTACCTCCATCACGCCCAGTGGTGGCCAGTTTTTCTTCAAGCTGTTGTCGGAGTCTCTCATTGGTCCTAATGGACTCCTCCAGGCGCTGACGGAGACACCTCACCTCCCGAAGGTGTTCCTCTATCAAATTTACTCCTAGAAACAAACAATGCAATAATAATATTGCATGATTTGACTCATTTCAGTTGGGCAGTATGCATGCAGTTCATTAAAAATAAGCTCTTATTCTTATTCTTAAGCCTACATAAACATCCTAAAAAAAAATCACTGCATTTGTGCAGTATCTCACCTGCTTGGCTGCTTCCTGGTTGGTGTGCAGATGATCCAGAATAACTTCCGACCAAGTTTTCCATGTCCCACAAAGGCCCTCCTGTCACTAAACCTGAGTCAGACTTCATTAAGTGGCCTTCAGGGATGCCACCCAGCTGGTATTGTTGAAAGGCATGATGGGGTAGCTGGCTGTAGTTTGACAGCTCGTGCTGGTTGTGGGCACCAGATGAAAGACTGAACAGAGCCTTCTCATGAGGAGCTGCAAAGCCTGAAACCATGCACACACACACAGACACACAAAAGGGAAAAGATGAGGCAAACATTACATAAAATTGAAAGTGGGATTGTAGTTTCAGACAAGTTTTGAGTATTTTTCACACATGGCACACTCTCTTTGGCCCCTCACCCCTGTTCTGCTCATTCATCTGTTTGTACAGCGTGTCCAGCTCTGGGTGAACAGCGATCACAGATAGGGCCCTGGGCCGGGGGTCAGAAGTGACTTCTTGACCCCAGACGTCAGGGCCAGAAGGGAGAGAGAGGGAGGAGGAGACAGGCTCACTGAAAAGGGCTAGAGGAGAATGACAGGAAATGACGCATACAGAACAGGAAAGGAGGGGGTAAAAAGAAAATCTGATCTTTGCAAGTCACGGCCAGCTGTGAGTCCCCTACCTCTGGTCAAACCCACAGTGGCTGAGCAAAGCATGTTGGGACAGCTGCTTGAAGACTTGAGAAGGCCGTGAAGAGGAGGAGGAGGGATAGAGGACCGGACTAAAAAAGGGGAATGGAAGGTGAAATGATAGAAAGATGCGTTTTACAGAAAGACAGATTAAGCATCAACAGTACCTTCTGGATCTGATCCGTGTCCTGGCTGTCGGAGTCGTCGCTCTTCCCGATATTCCCTGGTGTCCAAATCAGAGCACAGCTCCAAGTCTTCATTGGTTTGGTACTCATCAGACACCAAGGAGGTCCTGTCTGATTGGTCAGTAGTCTCAGAGAGGGCGTGGCAGCTGGACGGGGTCTCAGGACGCTGCTGCAGCTTCGTGTGGAGCGATTCAATGATTTTATCTTTCTGCTGCAACTCCTTACTCAACCTGCATGTGCACACAAGGATGAGAATCAACCAGGATTCAAGATTCGTCTCAGAAAAAAAAAATCACGGAGTCACAGTGAAATTGAACTTTGACCTTTCGAATATAAAATGTAATCACCTAGTCATTTTATCCTATTAGACATTTGTGTAAAGTTTTGTAATAATTAGCATCTGAACTCTTGAGTTGTGATCATATACGTGTTTTGAAAGTTCACCCTGATGACCAAATTCTAATTTACTGAAAGAAAAGAATAGGGCAAAACCTTATATTAAAGCCCATTTAATAGGAACTTAGGAATAGGTACTAAGGCGCTTATAAGTCCTCGTAACATGCTTATTAACATATATTATGTTAATAGTGCCTTCATGCCTGTTAGTAACATATTGTGCGTTAGCCCCAGGAAGCCATGATTTACAGCAGTTTTAGGCCCTTCGGTCATGTTGCTCTAAAATCACTACTAAACCAATGGGCTGCACAGCTATTCCTACACAAAATGGATGGCTGGTCCCTGACTACTGTAAATTTATTCACTGTCATAATCCATCCTCATAATGGTGAACTAAATTTGGAGACCTCACATGATTTTAATGCAGTCAGTTCATCAGTAATGTGTGTGGGGAAATGCAGACATCTTCTGTGTAAGTAAACCAAAAAAATAAAGCAACAAAAGTTGAACCAAAATAAATGAGAGAGAGACTGACCACTCAGGCCCATGTATATAGGTGAGCTATCAATCCAGGTATCAGCCATCACTTCCAATGAGCCATTCCCCAGACACTCGCACCCACACAGACTCAGGAAGTGGAAGTGGATCTAGAGGCCTTACAGGCCATCATGCCATGTAGCCATATCTCCCTTGCTGTTTCAGATGTTGAAGCATGAGCCCCCTGTCTCTCTAACAGCATCTTTAAAAAAACAAGGATGTCTCTCTTGCATTGACTTAATCAGTACAGAAAAAAACAGAGTTCCTTGTTGGTCGCAGAAGTCATACATTTCCACAAAGGAGTCATCTGACTGTCACTGCAGTCCAGTAAATAAAGCTCGATAAAGTGGTGCTACTGAAAAATATTTTAAAACAAATAGTTATCAGTACAGGAGCAGGTGTCAATACAACAGAAATCCAAGAATAAGTGACTTAGCACAAATCCATCAGAAACAGTCTGCCACCTGTGAAGGATACAGTAACATTGAGCATCTTAAGCCTGTCTGGGTGGACACCTGCAAGCTGTCTGTTCAGCTAAAGTAACTTAAACGATCCGTGTGTGGATTAACAGCAACCGTCTGTCTGCTCTCCAACATAAGCAGCTATGTGGAGAGCTCCTCTTGTAACACGCTGTGGGACATGACAGAGCAAACTAATTATGAGGACAAAGTCAGTGCTCTGCAAAGTGAGCTAATAAGTTCAGGGGAGGTCAACAGATCACAATACTGCAGGTGACACTACAGTCTTTTGTTAAAGGTTGAGATGTATTTGCAGTTTTGTCCACCTAGTAGTCTATATAGTGAAACACTTGCATGCAATTCATATCTTTTATACAAACGTACAAAAGAAATAGACGTGCTGCTCCGAGCTTATAAATTTGTATTGTCACCCATACAGATATACCAGCACACTGCTATTCCAACATGGCAATTACATTTAATTCAATCTTTTAAACAGTAAAAGGTGCCATGTACTGTTGAAGTTAAATGAATCTCTATGACTAGTTGTGAGCATAGACTGTATATAAAAGTTCAATGTGGGCACCATGAAGTCACTAATATTTGTGAACTTTTTAGTTTTGAAGCCTCGATTTTAATATTAGGCCATTTCCACCTTGTGGAGCCAAAGGTGACCGTATTTGGAGATAAATTGAATGCTAATGCTGTTTAACTAATGCTGGCCAGGAAGGTACACTCATAGACTGTATAGATGCATCGTGTAGACAGACTTGCTAACTAGCACTAAGTAACATACAGATAAAATACTACACACTTTTCTCACAAAACTGGAGCACAGACTTTTTGGCAGGCTGTTAGCACAATTAACCACACACTAAGCTGTATTATTTTGCTGATAATTGCATTAAATATTCTCCAAAAGGTACCAACAATATAAACACAGCTGGGAGGTCAGTTCAGTGGCTCAACAACAGCCTGTGTCGGGAGACCTGTCACTTAAAGCAGCAACGCCAAGAATAATGCATAACTTTAAGCATTAATACAATTTAAGTACAATTTAAATTCACTCCACGTACTGTCGTCATGAAGCAAAAATGAGCAAAACCGTGTTTTGTACCAGGCTGTAAGCATGTTTATTGCTGCTCCAAAGTTGGTCACTTTAACATGAGAGTATATAGGGATTAACTTGCTTTTGGAGCCAGCCCCCAGTAACCATTCAACAAACTGTGTCGGCTTCATTTTGCTGCCCCAGAAGTTGCTGCTTGGTTTTGAACAATGATCACTATTTGGCTTACCGTCTTCCATCCTAAATTGTGTAATATTCTGTATATTCACACACGCAGACACAGACACACACACAAACCCGCACATATACATATGACACAAGTGAATGTGAACAAGCTCACTCACCGTAAGGCAAGCAACTCATGGCCTGTCTTGTCGTCGTGGCTCTCTGCATGTTCTCCTATGGAAAGAAAACAGGAAAGATGGAGCACTGAGAATTCAAATAAACTGCAATCTGCAATTTGAGCTAAAGAGGGCAACAATGATGTGAAATAGTAAAAAAACAAAAAAAAAAAACAAAATGCAATAGGTTCCTGTAAGTTTGGCTATGATTACAAAATGTTCCATACGTCCGCTAATCTTGGTGATCACTCTTTGTGCCAGGGCGGTGCTCTGTGCCAGCTGCTCTCTGAAGCTCTGACCCATGTAGTAATCAATATCATTGGCCCGCAGGAGCTCCTCAAAAGCCTGAAAGTTGTTGAGAATTAGTACATATATAAGAATGTGAACTATGAAACTACCCCTCGTCTTTATTGTCTCTCCATGTTGATAAAATGTAGAAAATAAAATATCAGTCAAATAAGAAGTGAGTGTGTTTGTAGCACCTTGGTGGTGTCTCGCAGGTGTTGGGTCAGGATGTGGCAGACTCCCTGCCCCTCTCTCATCCTCTGCCTCAGGTGGGACAGCTCACGAGCTTGTGCCTGGATCAGAGAGTTGTACTTCCTGTACAGGGAGGAAGAAAAGCAGTAGTCAGAAGGTCAAAATGAACCACAGTATTAATAGAGATGTTAAAAAAGATATTAAAATAAATGTGCAACACTGCTACTTTATCTCTGCCAACTCACCCAGGCCAGGTGGCACATTTCCCTTCTTCTGCTTGGCCCTTGCCTTCCAGTTTGGTGGTCTTCAACTGAGCCTCCAGGGATGCAACTCGTGCCATCAGTTCTTGCAGCTCCCTGTTGGGCTTGGCGCCTGGGCGAATCCCTTGGGTATCAGACATCCAGCCTTCATCCTCATCCATGCCGGTGGGGGCTGGTGATCTCTCAAACACCCAGTTTACCTAAAGGGGGAAGATGAAAGAAAAAAAAAGAAAAAAAAAACCTTGAGAATTGTTTTGAACCTAAAATAAGCCTAAAAGACAGTAGTTATTGGAGAGTTAGTACCTTACGGGGGGTGCGCTCCAGGCTGGAGGCGTAGTCGCTGGTGGCAGACAAGGATCGGACACGGAGCTGCAGTCCACGGATCACTTTGTGGCAGTGAGTCAGCTGTGAGCGAAGATCCTGGACCAGGTGCTCGAGAGAGGCTGATTCATCCCCCATTTCATAAACACCTCTGTTCCTGCTGCAACTTCCAGTATACCAGCCACCACCCTCACAGTCCTGATGATGGGACAGCGATGTGCACATCTCAAAGTCATCAAACTCTGAAACAGGGAGATATGAGGAGACAGTTTGATACATTATTAATGAGGGTATTTTAAAGAATATGGTCTGTTTTGGTCTAAGATTAATCGGATCTTTGTTTATCACCTGGGCTGCTGGTGTCTTCTCTCTCTGCTTCGTTCTCGCTGCGGCCGCAAGTTTCATAACCCAGATCCTGAAGATCCACCTGCACCTGCTTATTGGCCTGCTGGACAGAAGTCTCCGCTGCACAGACATGAGACAGAACGTACTTCAGTCTTGTATACTAAATAATAAATATTCAATTAAAGTTTTTAGTACGTTTCGGTGTATTTGCCTAAATTATGTCAGCCTTCCTTTATACATGCTCTTCAGAGTGACTCACTGAGCAGATCTCTGTACTCCTTTAGTTGCTCGGCCTGAGCTTGGACCGTGGCTTCAGACACCATCAGCCTCTCCTGCAGCTCTCTGTTCTCCTGCTGGCTTAGAGCCAGATCAGAGTGCAGACGAGACGCCTGTTCACGGAGACCATCCTCTTTATCCTGCCAGAGCACTCTGACCTCGGTGCTGTCACCAGCAGCCCTGGTCTCCTGCAAAAGCAGAGTGCTTAAGTAACACTGATTTGTAATTTTCACAGGTACATCATACATGTTTCAACATACAGAGGCTCTTGTACTGAATGCTTTTTATCACATATAACATGACACTGACAATTTCTGATTCATTTCTAAGAAGTAGTTTTATATGTAACACGAGTTAAAATAATATGATTTATTTTAAACTATTCAGCAGAGTGGTACACCTGGATTACTGACAATATAAAAGTACTTCATTAAAGTTAAATTATTAGCAGTATCAAACTAACTTTCTAAATGAATCTTTACTAATGATACCTCATTATCAATACCTTTTAACTGTCTTTAATTAACAATTTAATTATGGGAATGTACTGGAGTATTTTCCCATCTAAATGATATTTGGTACTAATTTACTACAGTAAGTAATTTGAGTACTTTTTCAAATACCATGTATTAAACTGTCTGATCATTTTAATCTCTTTAACACTTTGTCAGACATAAAGGGACATAATAAAACTGTAAAATGACCATATAATGAATGTATGTTGTGTTACCGCCTCAGGTTGGTGTGTGAGATGGTGGGATGTCACTGTGCCCAGGTTCAGAGAGCGTGGCCTCATGCAGTGCCTCTTCCCCGGCTCATCGCCCCGACTAAAACATGGTGAACCTCGTTTCCCTGCTGGCACCGGAGATGTTTCTTCTTCATCTTCTTCCTCAGTATCCTCTTCCTCTTCTTCTTCCTCCTCCTCATCCTGTTCTTCTTCTGGGATCAGACTCTTCTCTGTGTTTGTCCCCAGCCCCACCACCACTCCAGCTCGTAGCTGGCTTTCTTTCAGGGCCTGGTTTTCCTGCTGCAGCCTCTGCAGGGCGCTCCTAACAAACAGAAAGCCAAATGAGCATCATCAAAGATAACATCATCAGGCAAACAATAAGTCATTTAAAACAAACTACACACTTCATCTGAGATACAGAGGTGTATCCATCCCTCTCCAGCTGTGCCTTTATGTCTTCAAGCTCAATCTCGAGTGTCTTCTTTGCTTCATCAAGCGGCTTTACATCAGCTCTCTGGGACAGTGCCCCCCTCAGCAGGCCTCTGGTCACACACTCAGGTCCATGAGCTTTCACAGAAGCCTATGAAGTCAGAAAAAAAAGATTACTTCTTAGCTCTTACTATTTAAGTCGCAGGATTACGTAAAATGCTCTTAATGTTCACAAACTGATAAAATTTAAAGGAATTTCACAGTGAAATGTTAGTAAAAGCATTTTACCTGACCGGAGGTCAAACTTCTGGCATTCACAATATCGTCATCCTCCTCTATGCTGTCTGTGAACTCCTCACTGCTGCAATCTTCATCATCTCCCTCCTCTTCTTCCTCCTCTGTGCTGAGTTCTGGAAACAAAATAACCATTTAGGGATAGTATCCACTTGCTTTAGCTCTTTTCTTTAAATCTTGAGCCACAGTTTTTCTTCTTAGTCCTGCAATTTTTAAGCCTCGCCCTCTCCGGCGTTCACTCTCTATCCCATTCTTTCCACAGTCCTGTCTCTGCACTGAATCACCACTTTGGAAGTCATGGGACTTAAGGGAAATGTTATGTCATAAGTTGCAAGCCAGCCAAAAACCGGTGCACCGAGTAGGTGTGTGTTCGTGTTCATAAGAGCAACTTTAAACACCTAAAACTGACACAACTGTAACGGATCCTTACTATTTGCACACATTAAAGAAGTTAGTGATGATTGTGTATCACATATCCTATTCTGTTCTGTGTTTCTATTATCGTACACACATACAAGCACACTCGCACATAGAGTAAGAGAGGGACATATATGTGGATGTTGGTTTGGAGGAAGCAGCAGTTCAGGAAAGGGACAAAGGAATTTCAAAGGGAAATTGTTTTACATAATAGGCCTTAATAAGCCACACACACACAGTTTGCAGTACTATATGTGAATCATGGGTGTGGGTGTGCATCTAGAGTTGCTCAATGCGTTGTGGGGACATAAAGGATTTTTTTCATAATCAGAGCAATTTTAATGGGAGTTAATTATCAAAATGTCTCCACCTTCAATGAAGCATGAAAGTTAAACATACAGCATGTCCTTGTGCTGTTAGTGAGAGGGCAGGAAACTCACAGCAAAACTGCTGAGCTAATATTGATTGAACAATATGCTCTGCAGGCTTAAGTGGCTTAATGTGGGGCCCTGTTCATACACTGTATAATGTCACCACGTATGTGCAACATGTCGGAAGAGGCACTTCTTTAAAGTGTGTGTTGTGTTTGGTCGGTATCTTTTCATTTAAACTGAATAGTGAGAGGGGACACAGGCTTTGTGTTTATGAATATCTCATTGGGCATTACAGCAGAACAGCCATGCAAACATGAAAACCATGCCACACTATCATGCATGACGGAGCAAGGACATGAAGGAAAATTAATTTAGACTGGATTTGTTTTATAATACACTTTCTTGTTTTATGTCTTTGTCTGTATTTATACATTAAAACTGAGTTTTTATATGTGTTCTTATGGATTTAAAGTTGCACATTAGAACAAACAAGACAAAGTTGGGAGGCTGAGGAGGACGTGAATAATATTTCTACTATGAGTAAAGGTTCGGAGAGATAAAACACACTGTGGGTTGATCTATGGGAAGGCATATCAAGTAACAAGTGCAGGATTTCAGGTTTCCTGATTAAACACAATAAAGAGAAATCCATACCAGAAGTGCTTTTGACAAAAAGCCAGCACATGTTTATTTTTGATGCATTTAAAATACAAAAAAAAAGAAGCGTTGACAATGATTCCATCTGTGAGCCTAGATGAAAAGATAGGGGCACAAATCTCTAGAAAATGTAGTCTACTTGATATAAATATTTCATGGGCAAGGTTTATTTCTGGTATTCACATCTCCAGTGATTAATAGAGAGCACTGTGTAGACTGTTAAACTGCTCACATTAGATTATCCTATCTCTGTAAAAAGCTGAATCTACAAGCAGAGATGCTAAAAATTATGCATATCATTTTAAATTACCATAACATAAAGAATCTAGCATCTTATATCTAATATAACTGATCTACTCTATCATGCATATCTGTTAGAGCTGAAGCTCAGACTTAACACGGAACTAAAGGAAAGTGCTTGGCCGTCTTTTTTGGATTTGTTTCTTGGGCCTTTGCCAAGTGTGCACATCCTGTTGACAAACAGATGATATAAAACAAATGATGGATGGCGAGACATTTCACTGTAAGGCATGAGCTTGAATTTCTCCACAAAACATGACTTCACTGTGACAGTAAGGCTGAAAGAGTGACACCGGTGAGAGACAGTACACAGAAATGGCAATAGAGAACAATAAAACTACAAAGCAATATGCAGGCAGTTCTCAAAAACAATATAAAAACAGATTCACACCACACTCACAAAATATATTAATAAATTAAACTCTGAGTTGCACATTTCCACTTCATACCATTAAGGTTAATCTGCACAGGGATCTGCTGCTGTGAGTAGTGTTTGTGCTATCTAGACAAAGCTGCCTGCACACTGAGGGTCAGATTTTGGCTTTTATTAAGATAATTTTCTCATACTTAAGGAACACAATTCTTCATAAACCTGACCAGCAGTGGTTAGAGACAGCTCCACCTCACACTAAGAGTGCCAGTGTCACTGAGTAGTGCTGTGGCCACACAAAGCATCAGGTAGCATTAGTGACAATGGTGCTTGCAGCCTTGGAGGCTGGACCCTGCCCATTCCCACCTCCAAAGTCAGGCTGCCTTTTAGCTGCCCTGTCCAACAGCAGAGCCATGTTACGGGTCCTGGCCAGGACTTCCTCCAGCTGTCCACGGAGTGCCTGAACCGAATCCAGCTCAGTGTGGAGGGCCTTGATCTTCTCTGAGCTGCTGTAAAATCAAAAAGAACAAAAATAAAATGGTGGTGTTTTTTTTAATTTTTTTTAACCAAACCCAGAAGTCTTCCTCGGAATGCACACTGTCACAAGACCTGCGTGCAGTTTCCGTACCTGTCACTCTTGTGAATGTGCGTGAGATTTTGGTATAACCTCTTCTCTGCCCTCAGGGCGTCATTCAGCTTGTTGTACTCTGATGCTAGCTGCTCCAGCACATGCTGAATGACAGTAGCAGGGAGGATTAAGAAGGAGAGATGTTAACATAAAGGGGTTATTTCTTAAGCAGTACAAATATCTATATATTGTCTCAGAATGAAGCAAAATCATACTATGTGTTCACTGCTGTCTTTTGTGGCCACTATTTCTGACTGCTGGTGAGCCAAAGATAAACGCAGAGCAGAGATCTCCTTCTGCAGGGAAAAGACACAAATATGTAACTTGTGGCATAAAAACAAGGAATTTTTGTGCCTGGTCTCAAGGTCCTCACAGATACCTGAGCCTCTGCCTCCTTCTTCAGCACCAGCTGCATTTCGTCCTTCAGAGCCTTTATCTCTGCCTCACTCTCCTTCGAAAACGGCTGTGTGGCCTCTTCCTTGGCCTTCATCAGCTCCTGATAGAGTGATAAAGTAGCCTGTGAAGATCACGTGTACAGGATATGTAGCAAGAGAAAAAGGCAAGGGAAAATGCAGGAGCAGGTACCTTGATAAAGGCCTCCTTCTCTTTGAGCAGACTCCGCAGATGCTCAGTCTCTCCTCCTTTCTCTCTTTCCTTGTCCCATTTCAGTTCACGCAGTTCCTGCTCTTTTTCTGACAGCTGTCTACGAAGCTCCTGCAGCTGGCCAGTCCGCTCACTGATCACTAAGGAAAGCCTGTAGGAGTAGTCCTGAGAGAGAGAGAGTGATGAAGTTACATTTTATCTTCTTGAATCTGATTTTTGTTGGGCCCAAATCGATAATCTGCCAGTTACATTTCCAATTCCAATTACGATACCAGCAATGCGGCCTACCTGCAGATACTGGTCTTTGGAGCTGAGAGTGCTGAGCAGATCCTGGATCTGCACTTGGTGTTCCTTAGACTGGCGGCTGCGGTCCGACAAGAGCTCCTGGAAGAGCTTCTCTTTCAGAGCCAGCCGAGCCTTCAGCTCCTCCGAGACCTCAGTGGGACCGGCCTGAACTCTGGCCATGAGGGCGGCTGTGAGATCCTGCACACGCACAAAACAACAAACAGAGCAATTAGTAAGAAACTAGTAAGACAGGTTTGACAACATGGGATGGTTTTTCAAAGCTTTGAACATTTACACTGCAAACAATTGGGAGTCATAGAAATACAAACCTGCTGTAAATGTGTGTGTTACCTGTGTCTCCTGGCTGCATGTTTGCAGTGCTGCCTGTAGTTGTGATATGATGGCGTCTTTCTCTCTCAGAGAGTTTCTCTCCTTCTCCTCGCTCTGCTGCTTCAGCCACTGGAGGTTCCTGTAGGCCTCTGCTGCCTGTTCCAGCTCCAGCTCTTTACCTCGCACCAAGGCATCAAGACTCTAGTGGTCATGATCACCAAAAATATAGAAATATATAACTTAATATGCTGCATTTCTAAGATACACCAAGCAAACCAGCTGTAATATAGGGACCAGAGGGGCTCTGGCTTGTTTTACAAATCTGATCTTTAATCTGTATAATATGGCATGTTCTGGTGTTTCCATGTCAAACTTCATGAATTGTTCAGTTCTGATATGGTTGTACTGTGCATAAGGAGCGTACCGTGATGGTCTCCTCGTTGTTGGACAGAATGCAGCGGAGTCTCTCCAGGTCTCGCTCCTTCTCCCTTAGGGCCAGCTGCAGCCTCCTCACCTGGCTCTCACGTTCCTCCACACAGCGGAACTTGTCATCGATGGATTGCTGCAGGCAGCGATGAGGGAGGACACATCACGTCAAAAGCTTCCTCAACATTGATCGTGTTCTTTATAGTGTATAGTTTTGTAGTTTACTGCATAAAAATTTTATATATGCTCTTATTCCTTGTAAACCAAATTAAACATTAGTTTCATACATCACAGTATGAAACTAACATTAAGAAATTTAACACGCTTTTCATTGTTACCTTTTTAATTCATATACTTCTTTGAAAGTAACCACTTCTTTTCCATTGCTGTACAGTTGTGACAGACCGTAGTACTGGTGGTAAAATACTGCATGCTGACCTTCTGTTTTGTGAGTTTGCATTACTGGGTACCACTGACTCTTGACCAATAGTCTTGTCTGAATAAAAGCCTTTCCACTGTCCCTGCACTGAATGCACAGCAGTCTGTTCAGTCCCATGAATCACACAGTATATGTGATGTCAATGGAACACTGGCTGAGAAGAGTTGTTTTCAGTATCACCCTTTCTACCAATGTGCCATGAGTTTCAACCCCTGCTGTGAATATATGTGTTTGTGTTTTACCTCCAGAGCTCTGTCTCTATCTTTAACACGCTCCCTCAGTTTCTCCAGCAGGGCATCTCTTGGTTTGGAGCTTCCTGCTGACTCCAGCATCTCTGAGTACTCCTACAGATATAAATATTTTTAGACAGGATAAGAAATCTGTGTGTGCATGTGCATTTATAAATATATCTTATGTATGCAAAGTGTGTGGGATTGTGCACGTCACCTGCAACTGTTGCTCCTTGTCCTGCAGAGAGCGTTTGAGCTGTGCGATGCTCCCGTCTTTCTCCTGCATCAGAGTGTGTTTCTCTGCCTCGCTCTCCTTTAAAGCTGCTTCTTTAGCCTGCAGCTCAGACCGAAGTTTGTGAAGGGTACAGCGCAGATCCTGCAGCAGAGAGAAAGCATGTTACACATGCTGCCTCATAAATACTTCGCCTTCTTTCACATGTTTGGTTTACTCACACAGTCACAACCAGACTGACCTGATTGTGTTTTTCAGTGACCTCTCTGTGCTGCAGCGCCTCTTGTAGATCCGAGTTTAGTCTCTCCTTGAACCTCATCAGGTCATCTCCTTGCCTCTGGCTCTGTCTCAGACTCCTCTGGCTGGCCTCCAGCTCCAGTCCAAGGGAAAACAGGGAGCTCTGCACCCCGATCAGCTCACCCTGCAGCTGAGCGAGCGCCAAGGGCTCATTCACTCCCACTGGAGCCTGAAGAATAAACAACCACAGATCAAGATCAAACAGACAGCATGTCTTCACATTCAGGACAACATTTACATCTTGTCTTTGATCAAGAAAGACTCTGGTTCAGGAGTCCCACCACTAAATGTCCATTTGGTCTCACCTTGCATTGAGCAAGCTGGTTGTGATGGGCCAATTCCTGCAGCTTACAAAGTGTGGTGTTTTGCCCTTCAATCAGCTGGTACAGCTCCTGGGCCTTAGAGCAGAAGGAATCATCAGCAAATTTAAAACAGATTCAGAAATCACCCCATACTGATCCTTGTCCAGGTACTAAAAGACACACACCTCGCTGTCTTTGGTGCTGATAGACTCAGTGAGGCCCTGAATGGTTCTTTCCTGACTCTGAGTGGCCTGGCGAAGGGAACGCAACTCGCACTCCATCTCATTCAGCTTCTCCTGCAGCTTCTACATGAGGAGACGGAGAGGTTAGGTTAGGCTGTCATCAGGCCTCTGATGCATAATAACAGGACATATCCAGCTGTAATAATGCATTTTAATGTGCATCACCATATTGTTGGCCTCGCTCTCCTGGATCTTGGCCTGCAGGGACTGGACCTGAAGCTGAGCCTTCTGCAGCTCGCTGACACACTGACCGGCCGCACACTCATACCGGTTCAGTTGACTCTGCTGTTCTTCAACGAGACTCTGCAAAAATAAATAAGGTTAAGATGTGAGAGTTTACCCTTATAAATACAATTCACAATATCCAGCTACTGAATTATTAATTGACACATTTCTTCTCAAATTCATAAAAAATAGAAAGACTACATAACCACCATAGTGTATTATGTAATACTATTTGTGTACCAGATACATAAACTCTGCTTATTCATGTGTGTACTATGACAAAGAAATAGCTACTTGAGTGGTTTGTGAGCATCTGCATGCATGAGTGAGTGCACCCAAGTGCTCTGTGTTCCTTTTATATACATACATAACCAGAATATAAATGATTTCACCTTTCACTAGAGGAAGAATATAATCATGGGTTTGCCGTTTGTGTTGCTGTGAACAGTTAAGTTTGAGAGTTAAATCAATAAATGCTATAATGTAACGTTTCTTTTTTCAGATTAAGATACAAAGGTGCTATATCATTAAATAGAGTTACTGTAGTAGCCAACCAATGTCGAGATGACAGGGTGGTGTGACATTGCGTGGATCACTTTGCCTCAAGGGCTCTGAGTGAAAATAGGGCAGTAGTGGAGTCACTTTGTCTTAATGTAACCTAATTCAGTGAGCAGTCTCTGCTCAGAGATCACATACTCACAGTAAGGAAAAACATGGGCTTCGGACAAATTCATACCCTCCACAAAGTACTGCAAAGGATTATTAACTTGGAGAAACTAGATTTTTTAATACAGCGTGCACACACACACACACACACACACTTATCCTTACATATTGGAGCAGAAAATCTTGTTCTACAGGACTGGAAAAGCTGCAAGACTTATCTCTCTAAAGGCTGTGTTCATGTATTATCACTGTAAATACTCAGCTTTATCATAAACACTAAATTAGATAAGCAATAACAAATTAAAGGCTGGTCTAACATAATAGGATATTAATACTAAATTAAAATAACAACTATGTGTCATGCTTTACTGTCTGTGTTATATTAGTTCCTTGTGTGTCCACACTCACACACACACACACAGACTAGGTAATTAGGCCATGCTATATGTCACTGCTTTCCCACACCTGAGTGCTCGTCTAATGCATAGTATTTCCACACAACTAAACATACACACACACTACTGAAGCTCACATTCTTCTTAGTAAAAGCTAGCTGGAGAGGCTGTGAGAGGGTTTAAATGACTGGCAGCTGAATTATGTGGATAGTTAACCTAAAATAATGTGGTGAGATGGCTTTTTTTGGGCAGGCAGCGCTGTTAAACATCAAAGTCTGTTGGGCTGGTTCACTCAGGGTACTGCAGATGCTGCAGGTTTGCTGATCACAGGCCAACTTCACCACTGAACTGAGCATTGCCACTCTGCAGTAATAAAATACTTCTTTTCACCAACATCCCCATTCCGATTAAGGTTTTATACCTGGTGGGGAGGTGGAGAAGGATATTCTTTGTACAAATCTTCTAATAACTCCTCCATGTCTGCCAGGTTCAGATCCTGATCCAGCCCAGCATCCACCCTGATCAGAGGGGTCTCTAGCTCAGGTGTTGGCATGTGGTTGTCTCTCTCTCCATTTGGGCTTCCATAAGACATTCCCATAACAGGATCAGTAAAGCATAGCCGTGTGCCTCCGTTACTGGAGCTTTGTTGGAGCAAGACTGGCAGCTTGCTCCCTTTAGTGGTCCGGACTGGCCGGTAGACAGCACAGCTCTGAAGCAAAGAGAGGACCAGAGAAAGGCTGCGTCTAGGAGAGGCTTGGCCATGTGGAGCTCCCATGTGCTCCTCAGAGAGGGAGTCAGATATCTGGTCTTCTATTGCATCCATTGGGGAGCTCAGGGGTCCATCTGTTATGGCTCCAGGCTGAATGTATTCCTCAGTTGCCTCCAGGGATGCTATAGAGGGGCTCGAGCTAGCTTGCCCAGCCAGAGTGCGATCACTGTCTGATGTCCTCGAGGGGTCCTGAGATCCAGGGACTAGAGTTTGAGAGGAGGGGGCTTCTTCTGAATCTTCCACATTTTTCCTCTCTCCTTCTCCACCCACACCACCTCCAGTCACACTCCCTCCAACAACACTGGCTGAATATCTGGTTGATGGCCCACAAGAAATACTCCGAGCCAACTTTCTGGGCACCTTACAGACAGCTTCATAGTCAGAGTCTGCCACCCGCCAATAAGAACATCCCCGGCACCTCCTGGGAGTGCTGGGTGCGCACCGGTGTGAGCCTGCAACTGTAACCTCTGACCCTGTACCAGCAGGACACTGAGGGTGGAGGTGGTGATGGTGGCAGTCTACACTGTCATCTGCCCAGGACTCATACAAAGAGTAGACTAGATCCTCCTGGAGCAGGGCGCAGTACTTTGCATGGGTTAGACCTGAAATGTCCACCATCCCATCTCCTGGCTGCTCATCGCTTCCACTTACAGCACCCTCATCTGAATTTGCTTTCCGGTAGAGCCCGCTGATACACTGCCTCAATCGATGCTTCTCCTGCAGGAGCCGCTGCAACCTCTCAATGGACAAGGCCTCCACACGGGCGATGACTGTGTCGAAGCGGTACATGCGGTCCAACATGAAGGTACACTTGGAGCAGGCGAATTCTCCTCTGCCATCCCGGGTCAGCTCCCGCCCCAGAGCATGAGACAGCAGCACTTGCAAGTTGAGTTTGGCAGCAGGGTGGAAGATCCATCTTCGCTGGTTACCACAGAGCTCCCGTCCACAAATACGACACGCCTCCTTCATCTTGAGATCAAGCATTACACAGTATTATATTTATCAAGGAGTGGCAGAATGTTTATTTATGAGGATATGAGGATACCTAGATCCTTATGACTGTATTCCTTTATCAACAAGAAGAAGAGAAGAGCACAATGTCCAGTTTCAGAGTAAACACAGGTCTCAATCCTTACAATGACCTTAAATTAAATGATAGATTAGATGAGGTAGACAGGAAGGATCTATCTCTGCCTTGTTGGAAGGGGTGCACGTGCTCCTCGAGGTAAAAAAACAAAAAACAAAAAAACAGATAAACTGATACTGTGACTATGATTAAAAGACATCCAGGATCACCGTTCATTTGATGGAGGGGCAGGTAGCATCGCAATGGCGCACACTGGTCAGGTTATGTCTCTTGAACCAGATGCAGTATTTATCTTTATAATGTCCTCCCGCTGTCAAAAAGCCGCTGCTTCGCATTTCCCAACACCACCGCACGCGCCTCTGCACCATCACTCGGCTGTCACGGAGGCACGAGCCGCACCGAGCGCCGCCAGGTTCATCATGACCGGGGAGCGGTAATAATCTACTGCCCTTTACGCGGACACAGGGCAGTAACAGGCGTCCGGGGACGAGCCTCTGACTCTTCCGCCGGTGTCCGTGTCCGAAACAAAGAGCGTCTGTTCATTTCAGAGCTATTACCGACAGCTACACAGAGAGATACGCGTACACCGGACTCCGTGAGTGGGAGATCCTCCAGGCTGATAACGATGTGGCTGCCTGAACCAGACCTGCAGCGGCGGAGCGCACCATTCAGGGAAAACTGGGGGGTGTGGAGAAGCCCGGTGCAGCCATACAGAGATGCTCACAGTTTAATATCCACTGAGATACCGATTCAGAACAAAGCCACTTTTATTTTAAAACGCGCATTTAAATTTAACTCTAAATAATATCTGCTCTATTTGGGTTCAATTGTAAAAAGACACAGCGTTACTCCCCTGGGAGTCTGTTACTTCCTCCTACCCGGTTTACTAAGCTCCATCCGCCTGACTGAACAGGTGAAATGCCCAGTAGCATGACGCTAATCTGTAAAATTAAATGTCTCCAAGAATAAGAATATATTTATTTTATAAAATTCATATTAGCCTTATTAACATGGCCATAAAGTAATGCCACATGCTCACACTTGAAGTAGGTTTTAATTGAGGATTTATGAAAAAGTGTACCCGTTTAGACTAAACTGCTGTATATCTCAAAAAATAAAATGTAATATTATCTAATATCCATTTCAAGTATAAGTGAAAGCAAATCAAACTGGGGAGCCAAATCACTTCATACGTTTGTAGATGTATTATGACGCAGCCTATCTGTGTGTGTGTGTGTGTGTGTGTGTGTGTGTGTGTGTGTCATATACACGCACACACAAAACTATTGTACATTTCTTTATGCATTAATAAATCGCAACCTTTATAATTCAAGAGAGCACTACATGCAATTATAAACTACAGAAAAGACCTCCGAGATGAATAATTTTATGTTCTGTTTCTATTCATCAGCCCAGAGTCACCTCCCTGACCTTTAGTCCTTCATTAGTAAAGGCTCTGCAGAGTTAAGATAAAAAATATTTTCCCCCATTTACCGAAAAACACCTGTGTTACAATAAGGTAGAAATTTTCTGATGCTGTGTATGACAATAAACTCTTAAGAGAGTTGCTTGGCAGATGATCATTTTGACAAATTATTCAATTGTTAGTCATTTTTATGTAATGTTTAATATTTTTTACAGGTTTATTTGCTTCCATGAACATCTGTCATTAAATAAATTAAATGTATTAATTAATTACTGATAAAAAATTCATAGCCATACTGATCATTAAAAAAAAAAAAAATTAACTGACTTGCTATTACTAAACTTATCAAACATGATTATATGAGTATAACGTGACTGCCAGGTGGATTTGGTCTCTAAATAGTGCCCTCATTAGACCAAGCAGATTATTATTACTATTATTTTCTGTTGCCATGGTGCTGATATTTCAACAATGGTTTGACTGTCATGATCAAACAACCAGACCTTTATCCTGCATTTGACTGTGCAAGTTCAACTCTGCAGTGGCCATGATTTTTGTTTACCCGAGGGTGCACAAACAGATGGTCACGCTGTGACTTCCATGCAGATATATGCAGTGTAAACTCTGCTGTCGACCATTTTTCACTCTGAAAGCAGTGCTGCTGCGTCAGAACAGAGAATGATCCTGTGAACCCTCATTAATGTCTGCTTCAAAATCTTTGATTCCTGA
The DNA here is from genome assembly GCA_015106735.1 of Paratilapia polleni. NCBI lineage: Eukaryota > Metazoa > Chordata > Actinopteri > Cichliformes > Cichlidae > Paratilapia > Paratilapia polleni. The sequence goes on from VUQI01060641.1 coordinate 46,618, forward strand.
CTTTGTGAAGGCTAATTACTGAACCCGAGTCATTTTCTCTAAATCAGTTTAAGCTGCAGAGAGCCATATGTGGGAAGGATGCAACTGAATATTTTTT
>VUQI01060643.1:6085-35710 GCA_015106735.1 Paratilapia polleni
TTGGTTTTGGTTTGGTGACTTTGTGCTTGTTTATGTCACAGGTGCTGCCCAGGCAAACATGTGGTCTTTTTACACACACTATCTTCTACAAAGACTACCCTGGCAGTCCGAGTGAGCTGGACAAGCTCATCAATGGAGGAGAACTCTTCCTCACTATCCTTCTGAACCCTGTGAGTCAATTACACATCTGTACAACACCTCAATTGTCTTGCGCACTTGGAAATGCATTTAACTGATGGTGTAAATTGAAATATAAACAAGGGACAGGACAATGACTAGTCAGTGAGTCACACAGCAATGTCTGCATCAAGCGCTCTCTTTTTACTCTGCTGTGAAAGCTTCTGTTACTGGAGCCAAAACAGTGTTGAGAATTCCTTGTATTTGTCAGCATGTTTTGTTTGAAATGATATAAATGGGTTACTCTGGTCTACAGATAATTGGATTTTCCGCAGAGCTTTACTTTTTAACCAAGACATGTTCAAAGAACGTAATTAGAAACCTTTGTTTCAGCATTTTTTTATTTCTGTTTGCTCTTTTTAGTGTGTCCATTCTTTAGAACTTTTTCTCAAAGTGTGTATGTTTAACTCTGAATGTGAAAAATTCATCTGCGTGTTTTAGTGACTTACTGAGCATAGGGACACAGATGTTCTAATATTTAGGCAGTTAAAGTCCATTATACTGTATATTGATAGTAATGAATGACAGAGTCAAATTTACAGCACCAGCTAACAGTTGTTTTTATTGTTGATTGTTTTTTCTTGAGTTAATCCATTTATCAATTTACAGTACTGTGCAGTTGTGTTAAGCCACCACTCATCTCTTTATATTTTGCTAGGAAAATGGGAAATAGGTGCAGAGATTTATTGAAACATGTCAAAACATACATCGAAATACAGCATATAAGGCAAAAACTGAGTTTGTACAATTCTAACAAGCTTAAAATCAGTATTTGGTATGAGCACCTTTATTCTTCAACACAGCCTGAACTCTCTTAGACAAGCTTTCTTGTAATTTCCTTAGGAATCGTTCTCCAGGCTTATTGAAGGACATTCAAAGCTCTTCTTTGGATGTTGCCTGCCTTTTGTTCTGTTAAGATGATCCCACACTGTTTCCGGGCTCTGGGGAGGCCAGTCCATGACCAATAGTGTTCCACTCTGTGTTTTTCTATCCAGGTATACTTTTACTGTATTGGCAGTGTGTTTCGGATCATTATCATGCTGAAAAATGAAGCCATTGCCAATCAGACACTTTCCAGATGGTATTGCATGGTGGATCAAAATCTGACTGTACTTTTCTGTGTTCATAATTCCATCAATTTTGGTGAGATCTCCAACACCACTGGCTGAAATGCAGCCCCAAACCATGACAGAGCCTCCACCTTGCTTTACAGATGGCTATAGACACTCACTGTTGTACCTCTCTCCTGACCTCCTCTGTACATATTGACGATGATTTGAACCAAAGAATTTGGATTCATCACTCTGTAAGACCTGTTGCCACTGATTTTCAGTCCAGTTCTTGTGTAATTTGGCATACCTCAGCCTTTTCTTCCTGTTTCCCTTCATTAAGAATGGCTTCTCTACAGCCACCCTTCCACTGAGACCATTTCTGATGAGGCTTCAACATAAAGTAGATCAGGTCCTGTGTCAGGTCTTTGCTGGATTTTTCCTATTTTTTAAGGACATGACTTTCAGATACTGTTCATCTGCTATAGATAGCTTTTTTAGGCCTGACACTTCTCTTTTGTCCTCCACTTGTCCAGTTTCCTCAAATTTTTTAAGGACACACTGCACACCATGCTGAGATGTCAAGTTTTTGGCTAATAGCTCTTTGGGAATCACCTTATTGGTGCAAAAACACTATTTTATGCCTGCCAAACTGTTATCTTTGGCATTGTTCACAAATTCAACTAAAGAAATGGTACAAATTATGTGTTTATGTGAGAGACTGCTAGTAACAAAGTGCCTAAAGAGACAATTTAAAATTAAGGTGTGTAGACAGATTTCTGTTCTGTGTGTTAAGCATCTTAACAAACCAAAAAAAAAAAAAAAAACATTCCTCTGAAAATGGTCAGATACAAGGACTGGACTGAAAATGAGTGAAAAAGCAGCCAATGTCCAAAGAAAAACTTTGAAAGACCATCAGAAAGCCTGGAGAACTATTGCTCAAGAGCACTTTAAAAATTACAATAAAGTCTGGCTCCTTGGAAGCAAAATATAAAGAAATGAGGGGTGGCTCAAGACTTTTGCGCAGTACAGTATGTGTAAAGTGTCATAATTTGGCAAAAGAAATTTCATAATAATATCGCAGAGTTAGGATTTCCTTTTGTTTGACAAAAGCATAAATTTCTCCCTTGAAAAGCTGGGATCATCAAATGTTTGACATTTTCTGTTGAACTAATCAATTAATCAACTGATTGTTTCATTTCTAGTCAAATTCATATAATCACACATTTTTTTTTTTTACTGTTACATAGTGTACACACTTTACCACATTTCCAATTTAGACCACATTTTAGTTGCCTTTCCCTTTTATATCTAAGTATCTCTCTGTTTTCCCCTTTCCATTCACAGATTAGTATCTTCATGACCCATTTGTCCAACTATGGGAACGACCGTCTCGGCCTCTACACCTTTAAAAGCCTAGTGATGTTCGTCAAGACATGGACCAACCTGAAGATGCAGACCCTGCCGCCTGTCCAGCTGGCTCAGAAGTACTTCAGCCTGTTCCCATCTGAGAGAGATCCCCTCTGGCAGGTAAAAAGAACATACGGAGCGTAATATTACTTATTTTTATATTTCACTGAAACTCGGGAAGGAGGGAAGGTTGCAGAACCTACTCTGAGTCTGTACACGTATTCTGTGAGCTATGAAAATGAGAAAAACAGCATATGTTCACATTGGCAGAATACAAGCTATTGCATATCATAATGAGCACGCTAGATGCAATTACAGCCTATTACAGGGGAATCATCCTTGTTGTAATCAATATACACCACACTACATCACTACCACGACTACCCTCACGGTTGTAGAGGTGTGCATACCTGCAGCATGTAGTTCCAGTTTGGTAACAACCATTAATTATAGTGTTTGGTTGCACTGGATATATCTGTTAGAATTTTGTAACAAAGGATTGTTTACGTGTATTCCGGTGGCTACAGGATCCTTGTGAGGACAAAAGGCACAAGGACATCTGGTCCAAAGAGAAAACATGTGACCGCTTCCCCAAACTGCTTGTCATTGGGCCTCAGAAGACAGGTGAGAAGCAGTACTTCAACACCCTCTACAGGACATAGTTAGAAATGATAAAATGTGACGATTATCATTCAGTTCAAAAGCAAAAGTTGTGTCATAAGAGGTTGTTACATTGTTTGCTGTAGTTGCCCTTTACATTATGTATAAATCTACTCTCAAATTATATAACATTAGAGACATACTTCGTCTTTCTTCCTACCATTTCGGTCATGTCATTGACACTTGCTGTACTGTTTTTCACTCAGGGACAACAGCACTTTACCTATTTCTCGGTATGCATCCTGACCTCACAAGTAACTACCCCAGCAAGGAGACTTTTGAGGAGATCCAGTTCTTCAATGGGCATAACTACCACAGAGGCATTGACTGGTGGGTATTTTTATACTCATGTCATTTTTGTGCTGTGGCAAGTAACACTTTAGAGGTCAGAAATATCCACATAATATAATTCATGTTCATATTTTTTCCTCCTGATTTGCGTGATGCTGCAGCATTGAAGCAACTGGCAACAAATGTTCACAGTGCTGTTATTTTAACATCTCTCTTCAGCTTGTTAGAATAGACACTAGACTGTGAGAAGAAAAAGGAAGTTTTCAGTTGCAATTACAGTCACAGTTGCTTCAGTGCTTTGCTGCATCTACATCTGGAGTTAAGTTTTCCCATATGTTTAGGTAGGAGTGCAGGTTAGATCATTTGCATTTAAAGCAAAAGAAAAAAAAACAAAAAGCACCATAACGGTAGTTAACAGTTTATTCTCACTTTGTTATTTTAAAAAAAAATGCAAATGATGCCAGGACCTCACAACAACAAATCCACTCATTTGTGACATTCCTGAGAGCAAGACCAGCAACACAGTTAACACCTATTTATCTACAAAGTCACTGTTTTGCGTTTCCTGTAGGTTTAATTGATTTCAGGCTGCATTAAAGTGAAGCTTCACACATCACTGCACCTGAAAACAATCCAGCACAAAATTTACTTGGCAGACTGGAAATTTCTATGAGTGGGCTGCCCAAATATTAACATTGTATAACACTATAGAGTGTTAGATGTTTTTTGTATGTGGGGTGCCAAGCTGTTGTGCATGGTCGATCACCCACACAGTGAACAGAGAAATTATCCTTATCTGCAGAGTGCAAATTGGACCAGATCAACTGTGGCTGCTTGTAATGTTGTTTTGTTTGTGTGTTAGGTATATGGAATACTTCCCTCTGCCCTCCAACACTAGCTCAGACTACTACTTTGAGAAGAGTGCTAACTACTTTGACTCTGAGGTGGCAGCTCAGAGGGCTGCAGCTCTCCTGCCCAAAGCCAAGATCATCACCATCCTCATCAACCCAGCAGACAGAGCTTACTCTTGGTACCAGGTTGGTCCCCCACTACTCCATTAATCTCTACACTTTCAAATAAAAACCATTGTAGTATAGTTAGAGAATTATTTTTTCCCAAATAAATGACTCTCTTTTCACTTTTTGTGTCTGCCCAAAGCACCAAAGAGCCCACGATGACCCAGTGGCACTGAAATACTCCTTCCATGACGTCATCACTGCAGGCCGTGATGCTCCTGTCAAACTACGGGTCCTCCAGAGTCGCTGTCTGGTGCCAGGCTGGTATGCCATCCACCTGGAGCGCTGGCTCAATTTCTACCACTCCAGCCAGGTACCGCGGGGGGTTTTCATGTACTTAGTGCTGGGCAATGTGCAGTTACAACAACCTAAATGTGCATATGTCAGGGTGTATAAATGTAGGTATGGTAAATAACTTATGGTAAGGGCGGCTTGTTCTGTCTTTTGTATTCCTCATAGTCAGTGTTTGAAATCCAGCTGACCTTGAGGGAAGGGAGCTGCTCTTTAGGGACACTCTCAACAGCAAAAGGAGTACTTGTTGCCCAAAATTTGTAAGCTGCACAAGCAAGTTAGGATTAAGTGTGGGCAGCATTACTGAGCAAGAATGTCCATAGGAGTCTGCTCTGGTGGAGTCTATCAGCAGATCATTTTAATCAGACTTGAGTTTTTTAGTCTGAATGAAAAAACAAGCTTGTATTTTTGAAATGGGAGCATTTATAACAAGTTATACTTTTATTTTTTTTTAATTAATTAATTTATTTATTTTTTAATTAAAAAAAAAAGTTATACTTTTAAAAAACTGTAATATTAGAGCCCGACTGGTATAACGGCAGGGCCAACATATTGGCCGATATTAGCTATTGGCTGATATATTACTACTGGCATTTATAACAGCCAATAAATGAAAATTTAAAAAGTAAAGAAGAGACGTGAGAAACACCCTTCAACCGTGTTATGAGTGTTGATGTTGCATAGTTTATCCAACAGGGCACTCTGCAACTTCCCTGTTGGCAACACGTGTTTCGAATGCCACAAACACAACAACCAGCTGATCCGAGCAGTCGGGCAGAGCGTAAATGAGTAATCCGCGACTTGTCGTGACAATGAAACAAGATTATTTTTAAGCTGCATTGTTATTTTATCTTAATAAGGACTACACATAACAAAGGTTAGGGAAATCTGTTTGTGTTTCATGTGTCTGAAAGAAAAAAAAATATCGGCCGATAAATCAGATTTTTAAATCACCAAATATCAGTATTGGCATCGGTCTTAAAAAAATCCTATATTGGTCAGGCTCTACTTATTATTGATTTGAGGTTATATTACAGCTTTGTGCATACACAGCTATCCTCTTCCTGTTCTCATATGCAGTCCTGTTTGTGTCTTTCCCAGGTGTTAGTTTTGGATGGACAGATGCTAAAAACTGAGCCTGCCTCAGTCATGGATAAAATCCAGAAGTTTCTTGGCCTCACTAACATTATAAACTACCACAAGATCTTAGCGTAAGTATCCCCATCCCAGTGTGTTGCTGTCAGCTGCCAAGATTACGAATTAATTTGCAGCTTCATTAATAGCTTTACTGGCTACATATGCAATTACAAAGCCAGATATGGTTGACTAAAAGGTATTCACCTGGCAGGAATCAGATTCTGTTTTTGTTCGGTGTATTAGATAGTCTGTTTTTTGGGGACCTAGAGGTCTCTATTATCTTTATTGTCAGTATCTAAAAAAAATGTAAATCCTTAACTTAAATAAAAAAAAAAACATGGTTGTTGTAAAGCATTAAGACATTTAAAAAAATCAATTACAGAAAAACATCACCTTGCTTTAAAGAATGCATTTGTCTCAGGGTTAATTTGAGGGTTTATCAGCTCAAAAAAGAGCTCTCCCACTCCCCTAAAATATGTGCTGGAAGTTGTAAGTGTGAACTTCACACTTCTTCAAATTGCTTATTGGGCTGGGATTATTTGTGGAGTTGTCAAACACGCTCATATGTCCATATGCTAGAAAATAGCACGAGATTGTCAAAGAAAATCAAGACAAGAAGATCAAAACACAGTAACTGGGGGAAATTTCCGATTTTTAACGTTAGAATTTAATTTTAAATTTGTGTTTTGTAATTCTCAGTGTATTCTTGTATTTGTTATGTACAGGTTTGACCCTAAAAAAGGCTTTTGGTGTCAGCTGCTGGAGGGAGGGAAGACAAAGTGTTTAGGAAAGAGTAAAGGACGCAGGTACCCTGACATGGACCCTGAGGTATGATTCATTAACACTGTTTTAAAAATAGCATTTACAATCTTTTTTATTTGCTGTGCTTTAGATTAATTTTTTCACATCTCTTTTTTGCATTCTTCAGTCCCAGGCATTCCTCAGGGAGTACTATAGGGATCACAACATTGAGCTGTCTAAACTGCTCTACAGGATGGGACAGCCGCTGCCCAGCTGGCTCCGAGAAGAGCTGGTCCACACCAGGTAGCAGCACCACAAGGGGAAAACCACACCTCCTCATACTGAACCACTACTCTTCCCTGCTGGGGCTCACTGGCAAAGTGGCCTGAAATGTTGAAGATCCCACTTAGTTTTGACTGAGATTTGAGGATAAGATATCCACCTAGACCTCAAGACTTAACTGTGATCTTCCCAAATAGGGCAGCAGTGGGCAAACCAGGAACACGGAAGCCTTAATGGTGTGCACTGAAGAAGAGACAGGGAAGACTCAGATGACGCACATGAGGGACTGTCAGTGTTTGATAATCACATGCCTGTTCTCCTCAATCAAATTGTCTTTTCTTCACATGAACTTCTTCCTGGAAATCAGAGGAAGGGACAAAAGTCTGAAGTTTCAGTTGTGGAAAACGGGTGACAGAGACTATCATCTCTGTCCCCAGCAACAGGTTTTGATGTTCAGAGCACATTAAAACAGGCTTAATGGATGATAGCCTGATCGACAGAGAGACATTGGTTCCAAATGCCTTTGATGTATGTGTTTGTATCAAAGGAGAATGGGACGTCTGGAGTCTTGACTTAGGCTGCATGTTGTAGCCTTACTTGATAGGCCTTGGTAGAATCTAGTTATCACATTTACAAGTGCCAGGACAGGATCTTCTTTAAACTATTACCACATGGACTTTTCATGGTTCTTTTTTTTTAAAGTTTTATTTTTTTGTTTTCTTTACTTTATTTTAACATTTCTGTAATGCTGACGGCAATGCATTGTTGTAGAATGTACCAAAACTAAGCACTTCGGCGCCGTTGTTTTCATAGGCCGGATGTACAGTACAGTTATGTACACCCTTTTCAGCTCAGCCTGCTCTGTAGTCAGTTTTATGACCATTTGACTGGCTACAGCGGGAACATAGGATAGATGATGAAAGCACAATGTTTGAGGATAAAGTTTGAAACGTACAGGTTACTGGAAAGCACACTAACAAAATTGCTCCTACTACAATCTGTGAAGACAAAGATCATAAGCTAGCTACTGTATGTTAACTGTGCACTCTGGTCCAATAGGTTCAGAAGATTGTGCATCTCAAAATCTGGTTTCAGCATTGGGTTTTTATCATAACTGTTTACGTTGTCTTATATTTTGTTTCATTCACTAGAAGACGTTTTGTTTGGGAGGTTAAAAGCTGGCTCTGGTTATTTTTTTAAAAAAAGAGCAAACATGTAAAGTCACCAGGCAAACCAACAGCATGCCCAGAGAGACCATACAGACATTTGGTTGTCAGTCAAGGTGTTACCACTGCAACTAGATGTCAAACGTAGACAACATAAAGCTGCTCTTCTTGCAATAGTTTTGTACAATGTTCTGATGTTATAACAATGCACATGATGGTATTTGATTTCCTGAATTTATAATGTACATAATGCGAAACCCTCTGTAGACCTAAATTATTGAATGTGTTTGGGTTTACACTCTCCATCAGCCCATTGTCAAAGTGTGAAATGTCAGTGCTGTACTGAGGGGAGTTTGGATTTTCCTCATTGTGCAGAGGTGTGTCACTGAGGTTCTTTCCTCTCATGTCCTCTCACTGCCAACTGTTGTACAAAGGTACTGAGTCTCTCCATATAAAGTATTAAGTGATAACACATAACAGCAATGATGGTACTAATCTCCTGGACTGTATGATAAAGATTTGTAATTGTTGTCAATAATTTTTACAGTGTAACTAATATTGTCGGTGCTTTTTAATTTGCAAATAAAACACCACTGTATTTTTCAGTATCTAGATCTTTTTTCTCCCCTTTCTCATCTGCTTCTGGCATGCCTTCCACCTCACCCCATAAGAATTAGCTGTTTCGTTTTGGGTTTTTTTTGTTTGTTTTTTAAATAAACAGCACTTTTATCTATGAAAAATTTCTGATTACATAAAATAATTGTTGTAACACAAAAGGAATCATGGTTAGAAGATGAGCCTGGTGTCGAAATGTACATACAGTCACAAAAAAGAAAGAGAAAGAAACGTTGGGTTACTTAACGTAATCCCTGGTTCTTTGATAACAGAGTGAGGCATTTCACTATGGGAATTGCCTTGGCGTGACCAACTACAGAAGCTCCAATGACACCAAATCTGTCCGTGACAAACCAGTCGAATCGTGCTCAGGGCTCCGTCCCTCATACTAATACGGCTGACCAGCCCCTCCCTACTCATTCTAAGCAGATTTCTTTCTGTGCCCAAGCAAGGAGGAAAGTTTTGGTGAAACATCTCACTCTCTTATCAAAGAACCAGGGATTATGTTAAGTAACCCAACGTTCTTTTTCTAATTTCGCTCAGTGTTTCACTATGAGAGATATCCACTCCTGGATTGCGTCAGCCCTCCCGAACCCCAAACTCCAGTACTGCTCAGGATCTCAGGCTGGACCTGAGGCACTGGATTCAGCACTGCCTGATCCAGGGATGACTGTGCAACATCCAGCCTGTAAAGGTGTGTGGCATAGCCCAACTCCTGGACCAACATGCCCCTGAACAAAGCCCAGGATGTGGCCATACTCCTACTAAAATGACCTCGGAGCCCTGTTGGCCTCACATCTGACTCTAGAATACTTTGGCGTCTAAAATGACCGAAAGATCCCATAATGGGACTGGTGGCCTAGAGAATGGGAGCTTACGCCGCACCCCCTTCATGAAACAGCATACCAGAGGGTGCTGACCAGCAGGTTTATCACCAAAACCCACATAGCATGCTGAAATAGCTGCCAAATATACCTTTACTGTTTGTCTGGCAAATCCTGTAAAAAATACAGCACCTCCACCACAGAGCACTGAAAAGGGATTGCCTGCCTTTTGTAGCGCCACTCCTCAAAAACATGCCATTTACCACTGTAAAGAGATTGGGTGGAGGAGGCTCTTGCATTCTGAATGGTGTCAGTGACCTTCACAGGCAGGTCTGCAGAATTCACATTCCACTTTTCATGGGCCAGGCCCACCCACGGTCTGGGTGAGGGTAGTATATCTCCCCCTGCACCGGAGGCAGAAGGGCCCTGGGACCCTGGGATGGGGTGTGGCTACGGTTTGTCTGCTAGGAGCTGAATTATCTCTGCTATCCAGCATTTGGATGGCTACCGTGGAGCTATTAGAATTAGCGACAGCCCTGATCCCTCAGTCTGGTTAATGTTGGGGAGATCAGTCTTATAGCAGTGCATTTGGCCATAGGTGGGCCACAGCATCCAAGCCCAGTGGAGCGTCCGCATTTGCGAGGGAGAAAAACAGTGGGCAATGCGTGTTTTCCTGCGAGGCGAAGGGATCTACGGCAGCCCAGCTGTATCTCTGCCATATCTGTTCTACAGCCTGTGGCGAATGGTGGATTCCCTCTGGACAAAAGATCAGCCCTCCTGTTCAGAACACTGGGCACATGAGTTGCTCGAAGTGACAGGAATTTTGTGCTGCTCCACACAGTTATTTTCCTGGTCAGCGTGTGCAGCTGTAGTGAACGAGTACCGCCCTGGTGGTTGATATAAGCAGCTACCGTGGAGTTGTCTGTTTTCACTAAAACGTGTTGCCCACAGAGATATAGCAGAAAATGCCATAATGCTAAGAGCACTAAATGCAGCTCGAGCACATTTATGTGAGCCCAAACCAGCCTTCGGGACCAAATGCCATTCACTTCCCTGCCCATCATAGTTGCGCCCCACCCTGTCAGGGACGCATCTGTGGTCAGGGTTACCCTGGATGACACCGCTCGCAGAGGTACTCCTGCAGCGAGAGCCACTGGGTGCCTCCTCAGCTGGAGAGCCACTACACTGTTATTATTACACTGCAGCGGAGATGGTGGCGAAGGAACAGACGTAGAGACGAGACCCAACGCTGAAAATCCCTCATCATAAGCAGCCCCAAATGCACCACAGATATTACGGAGGCCATGAGACCGAGAAGGCGGAGACAGAGTCGGAACTGCACAACTTCCCCCAGCTGAAAGAGGGAGAGACACTGAGTGAAGGACGCAGTCCTCCACTCTGAAAGTGTGACACAATAAGTGATTGAATTTATATTGAGCCCCAAATACTCAGTACATTGTACGGGTTCCAAGCGGCTCTTTTCCTGGTTGATTTTGAAGCCAAGCTCAGTGAGGTTATTTACCACCACACTGGAATCTCATACAGACAGCGCTGCCTTCACACATTTGCTGAACACCCTCAGAGCTAAAGACAGCCCAAATGAGAATTTTGTTACCCCCCAGAATACAATAAAGTGTCTGGTGACCCTGGACAGTGCTTGGTGACACTGACAAAGTGCTTAGAAGTGACTGATAACCCAGAGGGAGTGTTTGGTGACACTTTGTCATTTGTCACAAAGCCTCCATCCACCTCCTTACAACCTGGTTTGCCCTCATTTTGGTCGAGGAGCCCCTTGAACGGTGGGGGCATAACCGGAGTCTCTTCCTCCATCATAGCCGCTCAGCTCGCGGTAGCTCACGGTGGCTTATGGTTGATGGTGTCAGTGGTAGCATTAGTGGCTTCTACTCTCAGCCTCCTTCCCAAAGCTTTCTCTGGCACCAAAGTGCAGTGGGGACACACTTGTGGGTTGGCCAGGGAAGTCTGAGCGTGTTTAGCGCCCATACAAATGATACACATCAGATAATGGTCTCTGTCTGAAATAGAGGTACCGCATGATGCGGGGCACGGGCGGGATGCCACTTCTTTGGCCTTTGGTTTTTACCCATTGGCGGGGGTAGGAGCCGTAGCCATGGTTATTGGAAGGGGACTGGGCTACACCAGGCTCATCACAACATGTTAGCCAGTTTGTAGCTAGCGCTAGCAGCGGGGATTAAATCCGAGCTCGTTGCTATGAGAGTCAGCTTGCTGTGACACGTTAGCTGAGCTCTGCTAGTTGATTCAGCTAACAAGCTAATGACAGCCGAACACCAATACCGTTTGCTGTTGGCTAACAAGCTAATGGTAGCTGAACACTAACACGTTTTTTGGCCTGCTAACCAGCTAATGCTAGGCGGACACTGAAGAGGCTCGCCATAGCTTGTTAGCCCGAGTTAAACAAACACCGGCTACCTTGCTAACTAAAACCAAGCAAAAGAAGGAACAGCTAGCGGTGGCTGTCCCTAACGTGCATAACTATAAGTACACTTCTTTTGAAGGACTTACTCAGCACAATCCAGGCTGAAGCCAAAAAATTGTGTTTGGTGACATATTCCTCTATGGGGCGCCTGAGAACTATTAAACAGCTAATCAAGCTAGCCTGGATACACTGAGGGAGCTCAGTGTAGTTTCTTATGGGAAGAAAGTAAGATATGAATAGGGAGGAGCTGGTTGGCCATGTTAGTATGAGGGGTGGAGCCCTGAGCATGGCTCGACTGGTTTGCCATGGACGGAAATGGTGTCATTGGAGCTTCTATAGTTGGTCATGCCAAGGCAATTCCTGTAGTAAAACACCAAGCGAAGTTAGAAAAAGAACTAAGTACACCCTTACTGCTTCCATAGGAATTAAGAGGGAAGTAGCAGCCAAGTGTTGCTAAACAAATGCACTTGATCAACTGATCGGCAAGTGTGACCACTTCTATAAAAGTAGAAGTTTTGGTAGTTTGTTGGTCTGGAGAATTCAGGTGTGTGTTAAGATAACAGTACCACAATCTTCTCAGCAAATTCACCCCAAGGTCAGACCGTGCAATGCTCAGAGAAACTGCAAAAAACCCAAGAGCTACATCTCAGACTCTACAGGCCTCAGTGAGCATGTTAAATGTTAAAGATCATGACAGTACAATTAGAAAAATGCTGAACAAGTACGGCTTGTTTGAAGGTTTACCACCAGAAAGCCTCTTCTTTCTAAAAAGAATATGGTAGTACGGCTTAGGTTTGCAAAGTTGCAACTGAACAAACCACAAGACTTCTGGAACAACCTCGTCTGTCCAAAGGACAAAGTGGAGATGTTTGGTCATAATGCAGTGTCACGTTTCGCTAAACCAAACACAGCATATCAGTACAAACACCTCATACCATCTATAAAGCACGGTCATGGAGGGGTGATGATATGGGGTTGTTTTGCAGCCACAAGACTTGGTCACCTTCAGTCACTGAGTCGACCGTAAACACCTCTCTATACCAAAGTATTCTAGAGTCAGATGTGAGGCCAACTGTCTGACAGCTAAAGCTTGGCCAAAACTGGGTCATGCAACAGGACAATGATCCCAAACACACCACTAAACCTAAAGCTGAAAAAGGAAAGAATCAAGGTGTTTCAATGGCCCAATCAAAGTCCAGATCTCAACCTGATTAAAATGCTGTGGCAGGACGTTAAGAGAGCTGTGCATAAACAAATGCCCACAAACTTCAATGAACTGAAGAAACGTTAAGAGTGGACGTAATTACGTCCACAGTAATGTGTAAAGTCATACAGAAAATGATTACTTCAAGTTACTGCTGCTAAACCTGGTTCTAAAAGTCATTGAATATGGACTGTACTTTGTACTTTCTTTTTCACATGACTGTAAAAGGAGACCTTTCAGATCCTATGACTTGTTTTAATCAGCTACCTTTCCCACATATGACCTTTGAAAGTTTACCCAAAGTGTACTTTTTCAAGTTTTCTCCAGGGAATTATTAAGACTTTGGCTTTAAAATGCAACACTTGAAGTGGGTGTAGTTTTTAACAGAGTGTAAATATGTTTTTCAGCCCTGAAAATTTCATGTGGCTACATGAGGGCTCAAAAAGGTTGAGAATTATTAGGCAACTTAAAAAAGTCTAATTTTGACCCAACCCTATGTACTTCGAGGGCTTGTAATGGGAACATTTTGCAGTGCTTCATTAAATATATTATAGTTAATAAACAAACCCGTGCTCCTGATTCTGAGGAGCTCAGGTGGGAGTTTATATAAACTATTATTTCATGGGTAGCTGTAAACTAGAAGGAATTAATTGTGATGGTGATTGCTTTTGTGCAGAGATTTCTAGAAACCTCCCAGTTTCCTGAAATCTGGTTTGAATTGAACTGGTTTCAAACTGGTTTTATCTTTGTGTTTCACTTCATGGAGAGGTTAAGCAGACAAACCAAATGCCTTGATACCACACAAAAGAAGCATTGGTCTGTTCAAAATAAACTTAAAATGTTTAAAAAGTCTTTTACTCTAGTGTTTAACCTACTACTGATTACATTTACACATAGTTCATGCTCGCTCATTTTACTTCCTTGTTGGGGAAAACACCCAAGAGCTTACAAAGAAGCCTCATCTTGTTCCAAAAAGAGGCTAATATAAAAAAAAAATGAATTGGTGCATTTCAAAATAATGGACATTAATTTAATATTGTTTTAGTTCTAACATCTAAAATGTATTTCAGAAGAAAAGCACAGATTAGTATTATTACATTTCCTGTTTCTTAATTGTTTTAGCTATAGTAGTAATATTAATATTTATCTGTATTATATTATTAAATATTTATTATTTACTAATATATTAGTCAAATCTGACAATGTGTGGTATTTAGTAATGAAAAATAAAGGGTATGTATACTATTCACTAATGTATTCATTCAATTGTCTAATAAACGTTATAATATTGCAGTATCAGTAATAGTAGCATTATCTATATTTACAAATTAATTAAACCTGGTTAGAATTAGTAGAGACATTTGAAAATGTCAACCTATAAAACAAGTATGGGTAAATTCTAGATCTTATACCAACACTCATTTCATTGCTGTCTGCCTCTCTCAACAAGTGATGCTATTAAATCAGCCAATCAGAGCTGGCTCTACTGATCCATCCCACAACTTTTTTTAATTTTTAAGAGGGGCTTTCTCTGGAACCTGTTTGGGTTTCTTCATTTTGTAGGCAATTTATGATCCAGACCTGTCGGACTTTCTCCAGTTTGTTGTTTTGAAGAAACAGAAAGAAGCGTCCGAGACAGATGGCACACTCTCCAGAAGACGCTCCCCTGGCCAGGGGAAGTCTGGCAGGCAGTGAAGAGGACCTTGTTATCCCTGCACAACCAAGAGGGTGAGAGGGGTGTATTTTATCCACGACAGCTGTTTGCTCAGAAGTATCTTTAAAAAAAAATTTTTTTCTAATAAAGTCCACTTTTCTTTTTTTAAATTTAGCTCCCTTAAATTGAGAAATTATTTCACCAGAAGTTGGTATTTAACATGCAGTGGTTTGCTAATTGAAATTTCTTTAATTTCTGTTGCAGTGCAAATCTGTTTCAGTTTTGCACGCTTTTTTAGTTAATAAAACAATAAAATTATGTAGTTATTATCGTTTATATAAAATATTATTATGAGGGTTAATTGTTCTAACATATTATACGTTTCAAACATTTACTTTTACTATGTTTATTTTCATTAATATGCAATGATAAAGAACTTCCCGTTGAAGCAGGACAAGGTGTCTGCCTAGTAACTGGTGACGCAATCATTGGTATTGGTTCATGGTGAGAGAAAAAAAAAAAAAGAAAAACACTGGCCATTATTTTTAAACATTTCAACTTAGAAATAAATACATTTTATAAGCATTGCAACCAAACAACCGCAGACTTACCGCTAATTTATGAAAAATGTTAGATGTGGAGGGTTGGTCGGAAGTAATAGATGAACAAACGTTGCAGCTTCTTTTATAACACAGGTTATATTGTTGGTATAGATGGATTTATATTTAACAATATTGTGTTTTTCATGAATTAGAACTAACAGACATCTTAATTTAAAAAGGAGATATGACTAAACAGTTTACATACAGTATATGCAAACATATGAGTTTCTGAGTTTCACTTTTCATCGCATCCAGCTGATTATGAAATAAGTGACAGTAAGGTTGTTGTGGCCTTATACCTTTGTATTAAAGAAGAAATCCCTTTACACCTATCTATTTATCTTAATAGGCTCGCAGTCAAAGTTGAATAAGTACTTCCTTTTAGCGTCAGAAGAAGGCATCTGCCTGGTAACTAGTGATGCTCACATTCTATTGGCTGAAGTAAAAGAAGGCGCGGTAGTTAGAGTTGAGTCTCTGGGATTTTTTTTTTCTTATGTAACATTAATAATAATTCAAAAAATATATATTTTACAGCTTTAATGAAACGTGTTGACGTGTTTTTCTTCACAGTACAGACAATGATTGTTTGTTCACAAGATTTACTGGTTCCATTCACAGACAGCTGGACTACAGCTGGGTGTCATATCCCTGCTCTTATCCCCAACATGTCCTACCCATTTTTCTACTGCAGTCAAAAAGAGAGAAATACATTTAAAAAAAAAAGAATGAAAGAAAAGAAATCTTGCAAAGATGTCCAAAATCCCTCCTTGCTTTGTTCACAGATTTGTTACTCCCATTATTAAATTCACTCATTAGTGGGCAGTAAAGTAAGATTTTAAACACTAATCACTGTCATTTTGCATCATCATTGGATTACTGGTTTCCTTTTTGGTTTTAGTGTGTGTGTGTGTGTGTGTGTGTGTGTGTGTGGTGGACATTCCAAAATCAAAATGAGTCACTTACGCATAAAAAAAAATGCCACACACTACCCTTTTAGAAGTCCCCTCACATCATGTTAATACCATGGAAATTAGTTTTGTCATAATCCCGCTTTTTGTTTCTCTCACTTTTGCTGATTTTCGTGTTGTCCTCCCCCCCCCCACATCCGCATACAGACTTCCCTCTCCTGGTTTATCACCCAGTGGCCTTCAAGTGACACATATTTTTCTATTTCTCACAGAGGCTCCAACAGTCGTGCTCTGAAGATTGCGGGTCTGACGACCTTGGCTTGCCTGCTGGTGGCCAGCCAGGTCTTCACTGCCTACACGGTGTTCGACCAAAAGCAGCAGATCCACACTCTACAGAAGAATTCTGACAGAATGAGCAAACAGCTGACCCGCTCATCCCACGGTAAAGTGGAGCATTAAAATCTTACTGGCCAGACAAACTCTTGAGGGGATGTGTCATTTTGAACAATAGTCATAATCAGACAGGAGGAAGCAGAGGAGGGCTGAAGTGGTCCAGAGGGAAGTGAGAGTTTGCTTTAGAGAAGCAGATTTGGAAACCAGACAGAGAAATGAAAAGTTTATGGTTATTCATGGGGAGGAGAAATTAACTATGTGATATTTTTATGTTGATTTCAAACAGTAGCATCTGGAGTTATTGTAAAAACATTCTTTTCCTTTTTAAATCTTGTTAAATTCTTATTTTTGGTTCTATTTATTATTTAGATCAACTTTTCAGTTTGTTTCTGCTGAGCATTAATTATTTAGACATAAAAAGTTGCTTCTTTTTGCATTGCTCTGTTTCATCATTATGTCTCATTTAATTGCATTGTTGCTGTTGTTGTGGCTGATTTTTTTATTACATTTTTTTTATTTAATTTGTTTTGTTTTTCAGCTGTGTCTCCAGTGAGGATGGCCATGCCAATGAACAGCCTGCCTCTGCTCATGGACTTCACTGAGGACTCCAAGACATCCAAGACACCCTTGACAGTAAGTTTTCACCCACTTTTTGGGAAAAACACTTTAGCTGGATACCACAAACTTCATCTGAGACTTCACTTGAATCATAAATTTCAACATGAATCTATATCTTCTTTAAATACGCTGTTCTCTCCCTCAAGAAATTGCAGAACACTGCTGTTGTCAGTGTGGAGAAGCAGCTGATGGATCTCATGCAGGTATGTTGCACTTGATATGACACGCATCCTCACTTTTCTTGTGTTGTGTATCGATACATATGTTGTGCTAAGCTCTTGAACATGTTCTGAGCAGGACTCTGAGCTGCCTCAGTTCAACGAGACCTTCCTGGCCAACCTGGAAAGCCTGAAGCAGCAGATGAATGACAGCGAGTGGAAGGTGAAGCCTCACACACATAGCTAAAATAGAAATAAATAATGGTAATGATCTTTCCAGTCATGCTTATCTAACACTTTCTGTATTGTAGAGCTTTGAGACCTGGATGCGTTACTGGCTCATCTTCAAGATGGCCCAGCAGCAGCCTGCAACCCCCACACCTCAGTCAGGTTAGCTCAACTTTCTTTCTCCTTTTAGTGTTTTGCTGACACGTTGACCCAGATAGTTGCTATGACAGCAGATACAGATTTTCTTGCTTCTCCAGTATCCAGCAGTGTTTCTGTTTTTGTTCTATGCTAAGCTATCTGCAATTTCTATTTGATTAGCACCGCATTCCCATTAAACTCATTTTGTCTTTTTTTGCAGTCTTCATTAACACCTTTTTAAATTTTGCAATATGGGCACTGGGTAAATAAAACCAAGCATTAATGTCACTATGTTCTTGACTCTTCGCTCAGCCTTTTTGATCAAGACCAAATGCCAGATGGAGGCAACACCCGGAGGCAGCAAGATTGGTTCGTACAAGCCTCAGTGTGACGAGCAGGGCCGCTACAAGCCAATGCAGTGCTGGCACGCCACTGGCTACTGCTGGTGTGTGGATGAGAACGGCAATCCCATCGAGGGAACCACCATGCGTGGCCGTCCTGACTGCCGCAGAGGTAGAGGGCACAGATTAAAGGTTTTTGTTATATCTGTAATTTTAGTGAGGCTGGTGTGAATGACAACTGATTTTGTTTTTTCTTTTCTGTTAATTTTAGGCTACTATCCTCATCGCATGATGGTTGCACCAAGGCTGATGCAGAAGACCTTCAGCATGGATGGTGAGTGCCTCGCTTTAGTTTTCTAGTTTTTGATGATTTTTTTTTCATTTGCAAATGTTTTTGGTTGGCATCATCATCACTTTATTGTTTTTCTTCTTTTTCCTCTTTTTTTTCCCCAGATGAAAATACCAAATGAAGCAAAGCTTGAAGCGAGGGGTTTCTTTCCATCAAACAAACTCTGCAAATAATAAACTTGATGCTGTACTTCAATTATTAATGCTTTCTTCATGATGAGCTGTTTTTTGTGCAATCTTGTGATTTTAACTACTTTGCTTGAAATTGAATCAGCAGAGGCCTGTTACACCTTAGTGGATTTAATTTTTTTTTAATTTTTATCTTTATGGCAGATATATGTGGGGGTCTATTCATACAATTGATATTAATTACGTCAAAGTATGTGAATGTTTAATATGTTGGTTTCTGAAGAATGCTTAAAGGGTCGGTTCACCCACATCTCCTCTTAAAAACAGTGCAGGAAAACTGAAGTTTGTTTGGATTGCTTACAGCATTGAAAAAATTGCATTTAAAAATGTAAAGAGCCTAACCTCTTTCAAGAAAGTGTCCCCTGCTACTCTGATAATGTGCGAACCTCACAGAGGACAGGTACTATTACTCTGTAGAAAGTAGTTCCAGAAAAAACTATTCAGTGTGAGGCCTGTGGATTGTGCAGAGAAATGGGAACGTTGTTTCTGGAATGAGATGTAAATTAATTATTTTAATCCAAAAAAGGAAATCCAGCCAAAATAAATCTGCCTACAGAGCATGACTACTTACCATAAGCCTTGGGTGAACCTACCCTTCAAAGGATGTGAATATGACAAAGTTACTCTTTTAAGAGGTGTTTGTTTTAAGAAAGCTGAATAAAGTTTTCCTAACTACAGTGTTTGCATTATTATACATCTTTCATGTTATCTAGAGGCAAGAGAAATCATTCTTCAAGTTGTAAAACAAAATAAGGCCTGAATAAACTTTAACCTGATTAGACGCAGTGACACTGCTCATTTAGTCCTGGATTTTGTGGCATCTTTTTATTTACACAGTTCTACACTCAAGACATTTCCTGTTGAAGAACATTAAACATGCAGAAGTGATGAAAGAAATTTAATTCTCTCTTATATTCTTTAAAAAAGACTTATGCAAATGATCCAAAGCTTGCACCCTGTTCATTTTAAGCATTAGTATCAGTCATCAAATTAACATGATCTGACAGGCAAAGCTGGAAACCACGCTGCTCTCTCTGTCCCCACAGTCATCCAAGCTCATGTTGGGAGTGTAAAGTTGCTTGTATTGTTGAGGCATGCATATCTGGCAGCATAATTTTGATGGGTGCAAAAGTGTGGATTTATCTTGCTTTCATTACTGGTGAAGATGCACAAAACATTTGTTTGGATTGTTCTGTGGAATTTCTCCTTTTTGTAAAGATGTGAGGAAAAGGATGAGGGAACATCTGTGGTAGAAAATCTGAAGTCAGCTGAGAATTAAACCGGTTGCACATATCTGCTTCCAACTTGGTGAACAGCTCTCACAACAAATACTCATTCATGTCTAAATTGGCAGGAGATAAATGCCGGATTTCAAGAAACACAAGAGAACGTGTTTTTAGGATCAGTTTTAGCTGTAGATTTGTGTATATTGTTCCATATCCATCCATTTTCTTAACTGCTTACTCAATTCAGGGTTGTGGGTTGGCTGGAGCCTATCCCAGCTATCATAGCGCTATTCTTCCATATTTGGAACCTAAAAGTTCTTGGCATTTACTGTACAGCAAGGCATCCCTGCCAAAACAGTTAGCAAACATGGATCTGTACTTTAAACAACAATTTCAAACTGTAAAATAAAACAAACGCATTCAGCTTTATGTCCATTATAATCTAATTTTATGCCAGAAATCACTCATATTAAAGCACATTATCTTTTTGTTCCAGGAGATAAGTGCCTTTTTAATATTAACAGGAATCCTTTTCCTTTATTAAAACCATTTCGTTGTATTTGAACACTGAAACCATGACATATTATAGATCTGACATTTTTATCTTCTGCTGAGTCACCGAGTCATCCGTTTCATTTGAGGCTCATTACCACTTTAAGAGCAGCCACTTCAGTTTGCTTTTTAAGGAAGGATAAGACTTGGTTGTGAAAGTGTATTTATTACCAGGCTTTGCAGCTTTGAGTGAACTGGGGCAGAATGATATTCTCTGTGCCAGCGGTAGCCCCATTAGTGGGATGCCATCATCTTCCTGGATAACACAGACGAGTCTATGGAGAACTTGCCTGAGAACTTGTATGCGACACACCAGCAGCCCAGCGGGAGATTCTGATAATGAATTTGTGTCTTGAAGCATGAGAAGCTGAACAGCGGGATGCAATATCACACTTGATTTTTGATATTATTTATTTTTGCTCATATTTGCAGCAGACATCATCCTTGTCTGGGTTCCACTTTCCACATTTATAAAGGGACTAATTAGTGGTTTAGCAATTAATAAATAAATTATCTATTAGAAAAATTTGCAGGGCTGTGAAGAATTCTTTTGAATGTATGTCAAAATGATTATTATTGTTGTTATTATTATTATTATTAATAATAATAATCTTTTAATTTTTACCTTGAATCATTTTGGTCTGCTGTATAAATAGACTGACTTGACAGTTACCAACAGACTCTTCTCGGCACTTCAAATTTGATCATTTAGTTTTAAATATTTATTTTAGTTTTCATGACAGACCCAGATGTTGAATAACCTTGTCAGTGTGCTGTTCAGTTAAACTGATTTGACAAATATCGTTTCTATGAAGTTGTCATAGGTAATCATACATTTAAAAGTTATAATGAAATTGCCATTATAGTGACAACATTAATTATAGTGTGTAATGTAATGCAGTCTTATTGACCACTCAAAGCGCTTTAGACTAGAAGCCATGTTTTTTAAACCATAAATTCATAGTGCTTTATTCTAGACACTTCAGCTACCTCACATCCACGGCCAATCACCAATTAGCCTAACATGCATGTGCTTGGACTGTGGGAGGAAGCTGGAGTACTTGGAGAAAACCCACACAGGCACCGGGAGAACATACAAACTCCATACAGAAAGGCCCCAGCCGGGGTTCAAACCAGGAACCTTTCTGCTGTGAGGCAACAGTGCCAATCACAGCTGCCTAGTGCACTTAATGTCTTGTCATAGTATAAAGGTTTTACTATAAAAGAGAAACCACAAAAAGGGGGCTCTATCACCTTCTCTTCTGATAAATGACAAAATGAAGTCACATGGAGTACACCCAGTGAAATGTACTGAAGGTAGAAAGACAACAAAATCTAACAACAAGAAGGTAAAAGATAAAGTTTATAAATATGAAGGTTATTGAGCTCACTGGTCACAAAAATATCTCAGCTCTTCCAGTTAGGCTACAATATAGACTTCCACTTCCAAAGTAAGTATTTTTCATTAGTTCTATTCATAAATAAAGTGCCAGTTATAGGCTGCTGTGCTTTATTCAGTGTGCCACTCAGAATGCTTATGAACTGATCTGGACTGATAACAGTAACATAGACATTTGAGACATTTGACAAAAAATCAGATATGTCCTTCAAAAATGCTTTTTTTTTTTTTTTTAAATAATAGTTTAGCCATTATACTAGATTAAACCACTAAAACATAAATAACATGTTACTGCCTGTAATATTAACCATTAAATAGCCATTTTTGTAACTTACAACCCATTTATAAAATGTGCCTTCTCATAAAAGGGATAATAAAAGGAAATGCAATAGAGGTTAAATCAGTTTACACTGTCATAACTTTTGCATTTCACCACTACGATAATGTGTGTGATTATGTAACAAATCTACATGAATCATATTTGATCTTTTTTTTGTTAAAAACTTGCTCATCGATAACCCCATTTCTGACCTTTCCTTCCATCTTGGTAACTGCACCCTGCTCACTTAGACCAGTGAACGTAGCTTCTGGCTTATTAATAATTCACCCATCTGTAATGAAATCCAGGTGAGCCAGTGGCCGTCAGACACAGGATGGCCACTGTGAACATGAATGCACCTGTGAGTATTTATATTCTACACAATATTTATATTTAATATTTAAAGGAATTAAGACCAGCCTGTTTGAGTCTTCATCTCTTTCACTGATCTTTATGTTTTAGGGAGCTGAAACAGTAAGAGTTGGTGTTGTACTTACTACAAACCCAGGTAAAGCTAGGACAAATATCTGTATATTTGCTATTCTGTCACTGGGGAGTTGCTTTAACTTTGTTTTAAATGCACAGAGAGTAAAGAATGTGTCGTTATTGATGAAGACAGACGTGGCCTTTACTACAAATCATCAAATGATGAGGTAGAATATTTGAATTCACATACATGCTTCAGAAAGCACTTGTTAATTTGCACTTTAGAAGATTTGATTGTTTAAATTTGTATCTCTCAATCAGGCTGCAGAGGCCTTTTCATTTGACCAAGTTGTGGCTCTTGACAGCATAGAGGTACAAAACAGCTCCTGACCTCTTATTTAACCTTTTTCTGCTTCACTGCACATATTCACTACCAGATATTTTGATGGCTGGAAACTAAAAGACTAACTATAAATCTGCAGGGTTTGCATCCTGAACTCCTGCAGCCTCTCACTGAGTCCATATCCAGTGGGTATAATGGAGCATTGCTGATATGTGGAGCCTCCACAGAGACAACGAGAGCTCTCATTGACGACAGTCTCATCAGAAAGGTGGAGCTCAAAACAAAACTGTACTTAATACTTGCAGATTTTATGTTTGTGGATTTTTAATCTTACCCCTGACTGTCTTTTAGGTCATGGCCAACCTGTTCAGCTGTATAGAGTCAAGAGTGAAAGACGAGTTATTCATCTCTGTGTCATTTCTTCAGGTTTGTCCTTCTATTCAATAGCATAGCCGCAAACCATAACAGACACAGTATAACACACAATGACAGGTAATGTTTTTCAATGTCAGTTTTATCCAGATGGCAGTGCAGTGGATCTCTTGAGCCTTAGCAAACAGACTCTACAACCTGTAACACATCCAGTGCTTGGAAGGTGTGTTACAATTGTGTATCCCAATGATAAATGAAGACGTCACATAAAACATACACAAACTGAAGCTGTATTATAGTGTCTGGTAGAGTTATACCTCGTGCCTTTTTCTTTTTTCTGTCTCAGTCTCATTGGAGGTTTATGTGAGGTGTGTGTGCATTCAGCTGAAGAAGCCTATAATCTGTATGAAACATGCAGGGAGACACTGAAGACCAATGCAGGCTCCATTTCTAGCCGGTAGGTTATACAAAGCACAGCTTTTATAAACTCTAATCCAATAACAGAATTACTTTAGATGGATTCGTTGAACTGGTTTATTACAATAAATCCAAGTGTACTACTATTGCATGAGTGATAACAGAGTTACGTCTGGCTTTTATGATTGGGCTGTTCTGCATGGTGTCAGTCAGCTTGCCCTTTCCTGAAATTTCCAAATGAACTTGTTAGATGTTTATGGTGTGTGTTTCCCTCAGATGTAGCTCCCTTTTCACGGTGGCCGTTGAGTGGAAACTCAATCCAGAGGAGGTGGAGTCAGATGTCTGCTGCAGCAAATTTCAGCTGTTCAGCTTGGCAGGAGGAGCCAGTAGAACTGACCTCAGAGGGTCAGTGACATAGCCAGTGAGATATCCATTACATGGACAAATGGGAATTAAAATGATATACCTACCAGTGTTCCACAAGCTGATAAACCATTATTCTGATTGTGGTCATCCAGGAGTCACATTACTTCATCTAGAGGAAGGTTTGGTAGTCTTTTTTTTTTTTTTTTTGTACCTCTGGCTGTCAGAGCAATCACCTAAGACTCTTAGCAGTGTAGTCACACATTATAAGAAGTTAATATGTGTTAACTATTCCTGAACAAAATCCCGTTATTTTTAAATAATAACAACTGCATTGCTTGATGGATTGTTGTGGTTGAGGAATCTATTGATAATGACTTTCTGAGTAGGGTTCTTCCTAATGAGCTAAAGAGCAAGAGTGATGTTGGAGGAGAAGATACACCAGTCAAGGGTTCTCCTACATCTGTCCAATGGACCCGCTATATGACATTAATGTCATTTCAGTCACCAAACTAGCCTCAGATTTTGTTGATCCCTACAAGGAAACATCAAGTCCAACCCAAAGGGGAGTGAAGCTAGACTCAAAGCCCACAGGTAGATGCTGGGTTGGGGGTGGGGTGGCCTTTTGAAATACTCCCAGTAACAATGGCAGCAAGCAGCAGCACAGAAGGGGTGTGCACAGTCAGGAAGTGAAAGAATGAACAGAGAACTGACAGTGTATACCAGCATGATTAAAAGAGTGTTGGATATGTGTTGTATTGAGGGGAATATACTATGTGAGTGCTGCAGTGCACTAGAATGATTGCCTGAAGTATCTTGCAGCCTTCACCTCATTAGTAATACCTGTACTTTTCTTGCTGTGATGAGTCAAAATGTCTGCAGTTACATAGGCTTGTTAATTGGGTCAAATCAACAGGGAGGACATCGTTTGCCTCCTAGATGTAATATTTTTGTTATCAATTCTCTTAATGAGTATAAGCTTTATTCAAACTAAAAATGATTAATCCAAGATTTTACAGCATAGTTTCTTATTTGAGTGTGCTGCAGCACAAACAGCCTTTTAAATGTCAGCATGTAATGTGGAATTGCCTTTTAAGATATACATTGTGTTTTGGACTCTGTGGTGACAGCTGATATATATTTTTCAGAGTGAACCCACTGGTGAAGGTTCTGGACCCGATCCCAAATCCTGCTGCCAACATCAGTGTCAGCCTCCTCCCTTTTCTCCTTAATGATGCCTTAACAGGAAACAGCAGGACAGTTCTCATCTACTGCATTAACCCTCAAGGTACTGAACCCAAGCAGAACAACATACATAGAAATAAATATGGGTGTTGAATTTATAAAACACGCTTGACTCTCCTCCTTTCAGGTCTTCTAGATAATGAGACACCCTCTGCTTTACATTTGGCCCAGAAGGCTAGAAGTTTTGTAACTAAGGCCACCATTGGTCGCCGGAGTCCAAGGGCAACTGAGCAAAAGATTCGTGACAGCATCACAGATCTAAGAAGCGTGATAATGTCACAGGAGGAAAGTGAAGTTCACAGCATTTACAGGCTAGCTGAGCTCACTCAAAGCCTGCAGGTAATTCATAAAATCAGCATAATGGTAAATAATGCTTTCCCACTATGTGTGGTGTTTATTTGAGTCTATAGCTGAAAATGTATTCTCTGATCTCCACAACAGACGGTGAAAAATCAATCATGGGAGAAGAGAAGGGAAGAATCGGAGAAGATAAAAGTCAAAATAAAGGTTTACACCAGAATTACTTACATTTTTTCACATGTGCACAAGTGCACTGTAGCAAAAATATAACACAAAGTTATGAGCTCCATGTTTTCCATTATTTGGCAGACTTCTAAAACCTCAAATAGCAATCTGCTGCTTTTTGGAGATCATCACACCGATGACATACAGGCTACAGACACAATGAAATATCTACAGGATCAGCTGAGACAGGAGATGGAAGAACACATCAGAGGTAAAATGCTGTGATTCAAAAGTCATTGTTGTATATGGCCAACTATGACCAGTGTATTCTGTCTCTCATATTCACAGAAGGCAAAGGGAATGTAGAAAAAGTCCAGGAGAGAGTAGCAAGAATCCAGCAGCTGAAGGAGGCTCTCAGAGTGGAGACCCTAAAGAGTGGGGCTGTTACTGGGAATCCTCACCTCTGTCAACAAGTAATGCATGTTATCTGGCATTGTAAACTCTAAATTATTACATAAAGTACTCAGACCCCTTCGCTGCTTGCATACCCTCTGTTGTAGATGGGAAATACAGTCCCACACCTGCTGCAGTGAAACAACCTCATAACATGATACTGCCACCACCATGCCTTGGGGATGATATTAGCCAGGAGATTAGTGTTAAAAGGAGCCAAGGATCCTTTTCTACTCTGAGTGCTTTCAGTATGGTTTAGTGAGCTCCAAGCAGGTTGGTATTTGTCTTTTATGCAAGACTTGCCTCCTTATTAGGCCTACTAGCCACTCTACAGGTCTGATGGTGGAGTGGTGCTGACCTTCAGCTCAGTTTGGCTGAAACACCACCTCATGGAAATTTTAGACTTCCATTTCACTGTGGTTCCCAGTAACAGTCAAAGCTTTGGAAAATAGTTTATACTCATGCCCTGATCGATGCAAGTCTACAGTGAATTTCTTGGACTTAGTTTTCAACCTGACATCCAGACATTTCCGACAACACGATAAAATGTGCAAGAACAAAGGGGGTTTGAGTATTTTCCAAAACCATGCATGTTGTTGGATAATGTAATAACAAGGCTGAATCAATAGTCTTTTCAACGTCTAAAAATGATTTATGTGCACAAGAGTGGGCAGCCCACATGAAGGCATTTATTTTGCCAATTTAATGATTAGTCTCAGTTGGAATACAACAAAGCAGAGGAACGGAGGAGGCAACTTAAGGAGGATCATGGGAGATTAATTCAGGAGGAGGTGGAGAAGATGGAGAGAGACTTGGCACAGGAAAACCTACCGGTGAGATAATGAGATACACTAACATTATTCTGTTTGTGATCCATCTTAGCTGAGGATGCTGAGTCAGTTTAAATTAATGCGAGGCTGGATTTATGGCTGGCAGTGGAATTCGCTGCATAATTATGTTATTTTCTTGCATATTTTTATGGTTTATGCATTCCTCTGTTAGACAGAAGGCCCTCAGAGGGAGTTGCTGGTACTGACCAGAGAGAGACAGGTCCTAGTGCTGCAGATGGAGGCCCTGCGTGCCGAGGCCCAGCAGGCTGAAAAAGACCTACAGGATCAATACGACAGACACCAAGCAGAGCTGCATTGCCTCAGAGAGGAGAGTCTGCAGGTGGGAGTTTGTTATGTTAGTGAGAGAACCCTGATTCAAATAATAGGATAATTTACATTTTATTAATTTTTTACCACTTTGACTAGTCTCTTTTACCAGTACATTCAGCAAGTTCACATGGGCCTGAATTCCTTCTGAAATTCAAAACACCAAATTAAATTAAAATTCCATCTTAATTTTGTTAAAATCCTAAGAATAATCATAACCTTTGACTCAGCCTTGGAAATCAGTGCCATGTTTAAGTTTTTAACTGTCATCAATTACAAATTGTTTAAGAGAGGCAGCAGCTACTAAAACTATGTAACATGTATTACAGTAGCTGAGCTGTAAAATACAAGATTCTTATGAGCTTGAAAAACACAGTCTACACAACAGACAACTTGGCAAAGAACCAATTTTAAATTGTATCTTTAAGAACTTTGTTACTAGCAACCTGTAACAAAGCACATAATTTGCTCCCATTTCTTTAGTTAAATCTACGAAAAATGCCAAAGATAACACAGCCATAAAACAGTATTTTTGCTCTATTAGCTCTATTAGCCAAAAATGTGACATATCTCGGCATGGTATGCAGACCAGACACAGGAACTGAGACGTGCAACTGGCCTTCAGTTGATCCACCTACTGTTTACCGAAGCCTCATCAGAAATAGTCTCAGTGGAAGGGTGGCTGTCAAGAATCCATTCTTAAGGAAGGGAAACAGGGAGAAAAGGCTGAGGTATGCCAAATTACACAAGAACTGCAACAAGTCTTATGGAGTAGTGAATCCAAATTTGAAATGTCATCGTTACTGAATCATTGTGAGATCATCTTGACAGATAAAGGAACAAAAGTCAGCCAACATCCAAAGAAAAGCTTTGAATGTCCTTCAAGAAGCCTGGAGAACTATTCCTGAAGACTACTTAAAGAAATTACAAGAAGGCTTGGCTAAGAGAGTTCAGGCTGTGTTGAATTATTAAGGTGGTCATACCAAATTTTGACTTTCAAGCTTGTTAGAATTATGCAAACTGTTTTTGCCTTATATACTGTATTTCATGTATGTTTGTGCATGTTTTAATAAATGGCTGCACCTGTTTCCCATTTTCCTAGAAAATATAAAGAATTGAGGGGTGGCTCAAGACTTCTATTCTGAGGAACTGTTACAAAACGTATAATGTCGAATACACTGAGAATAATTAAGATGTGCACGATCCTCTGATGACTGATAATGCAGCGCTCACACATCCCCCCCAGGGGGGGCATGCTGTTTGCTGATTCAGTTGCATGAGGGAGGAATCCTGTATATATATATATATAGTTCACATTTTACACCATTTGCTAGTCACTGCTGCTGTTGCTTAGACTTGCATTAAAATTTTATTAAACATTTTTGGAACATTGTCTAGGCTTTTCCCAAGAGATGAATTTTAAAAATAGAATGGATGCAACTTTTAACATGATTTTACAGACCGGTGCTGAATATCAGGGACACATTTGCTACAGGAAAGAAAAAAAGGGAAAATAACTACTTTTAGTAAAAACATAAAAACTATATATATAGAAAATGACTTTGTTACATAACCATCAATTTGTTCAAAACTAGCTGCTCATACAAAGCTTTTCTAAATGATATCCTTCCTGCATCACCCCGACGTTGTTACCTCCCTAGGTGTTCAGAGTGTTTCGTCAGGTAAGTGAAGAGCAGAGGAAGGTTTCAGAGGGCAGATACAGGAATGTGCTGCTGGAAGCGGTGCAGGATGCCATCTACTTGTCTGCACAGAACCAGCAACTGCAGGCAGACAATAAGCAACTCCGTAAAGGTCAGTGTAAATTACATAACCTCCTCCAGACATGTGGTTGTATAACGGAACCTAAATGCTTTAAAATTTCTATTTTAAACAGCACTAGGAGAGCTGAAGGACACTCTAGCTGTGCGAGGTGATCCTGTGGCTGATCTCCTGTCAACAATGAATGTGTGATTGAAATATCATTATGAAGCAG
>VUQI01060647.1:13895-25154 GCA_015106735.1 Paratilapia polleni
CCCCCCCCTCTCCCCCCCCCCCCCCCCCCCCCCCCCCCCCCCCCCCCCCCCCCCCCCCCCACACACACACACACACACATCACCAAACCCTCAATGACCAATGTGTTAGTCGACTATTCATTATTTCGATTTTTCACCTCACAGCTTACACTCATGTTTAGCTGTAAAGTGGATTGTAGCCTACACGATGTGATGTTTCCAAGAATCCAATACAGTAAGTAGTCTCCATTCAGCCTTAACTGAGCGTGTTATTGCAGGATAAAATGCTTTCTGAGTTTGGCCATGAAGCTTTAGTAGCTTTTCTGGAGCTCTTTTTTTTCCCCCTTTTTTTTTTAATCATATCACATGATATTCTCAGGTGATAAGAGTTTGTCCAGCTGTGAGAATTACAGATGTTCATATTAGGTAATCATAATCCACGTTGTCTTAAAAGCTGAGTTTTAAACTTCACTTGTCATCCCTTAAATGAGAGCAATAACAGTTTCACATCACGATCCAGCTCTTTAGGAGCTAAGGTACAGTTAGGTCCATAGGTTTCTGGACAATGACAGTTTTTGTAGTTTTGTCTCTGTGTACCACCACAGTGGATTTTAAATCAAATAATCAAGATGTGATTGAAGTGCAGACTTTCAGCTCTAATTCAAAAGGTTTTACAAAAATAACTGCATTAACTGTTTAGGAATTGCAGCTATTTTTATACATAGTCTTCTATTTTTAGAGGCTGAAAAGTAATTGGACAAACTAACACAATTTTAAATACAAGGACTGTTTTTGATACTTGGATGAAAATCCTTTGCGGTCAATGACTGCCTGAAGTCTAGAAGCCATGGACATCACCAAATGCTGTGTTTCCTCCCTTGAAATGCTCTGCCAGGCCTTTACTGCAGCCACCTTTAGTTGCTGCTAGTTTGTAGGTCTCTCTGCCTTCAGTTTTATCTCTAATAACTGAAAAGCTCTATTGGGTTGAGATCACGTGGCTGACTTGGCCATTGAAGAATATCCCATTTCTTTCCCTTGAGAAACTCTTGATTAGCTTTTGCAGTATGCTTTGGGTCATTATCCATTTGCACTGTGAAGTGCTGTCCGATCAGTTTTGCAGCATTTGTCTGAATCTGAGCAGAGTATAGCCCTGTGCACTTCACAATTCATCCTGTTACTTCTATCAGCAGTCACATCATCAATAAACACTAGTGGCCCGGTTTCATTAGCAGACATACATGCCCATGCCATAAAATTGCCTCCACCATGTTTGACAGATGATGTGGTATGCTTCAGATCAAGAGCTGTTTCTCTCCTCCTTCCTATTTTTCTCTTCCCAACATTCTGGTACAAGTTCATCTTGGTTTCAGACCTGTGCAGGCTCTCTTAGTTGTTTTCTGGCAAAGTCTAATCTGGCCTTCTTGAGTGTAACCAGTGGTTTGCACCTTGTTGTAAACCATCTGTATTAAGGCGTCCTTTTATGATATGTCTACATCCTCGAAAGTGTTCTTGATTTGGTTAGATGTTGTGAAGTTGTTTTTCTTAATCATGGAAATAATTCTGTCATCATGCACTTTTCTGTGGTCTTTCAGGCCTTTTGGTGTTACTGAGCTGGTCAGTGCATTCATTCTTTTTAAGAATGTACCAGATTGTTGATTTGGCCACTCCTAAAGTTTTTTCTGTCTCTCTAATGGTTTATTTTGGTTTTTCAGCCTAATGATGGCCTCCCTCAGTTGCACTGACATCTCTTTGGGCCTCACATTTAAAATTACAGTGAAAAGCTATAAAATACAAATTTAGTATTTTGAATCAGCTTCAGTTATTATGTCTTCTTCATTTGTCATGAAGTAATGAGGGAACAGGCCTCACCTGGCCATCAAACTGCTTGTCAGTCAATTGTCCAATTAATTTTGAGCCTCTGAAAATGGGGAACTGTGTATAGAAATGTCTGTAATTCCTAAACAGTTAATACAAAATTTTTGTTTAACCCCTTGAATTAAAGCTGAAAGTCTGCACTTCAATCACATCTTGATTGCTTGATTTAAAATTCACTGTGGTGGTGTACAGAGGCAAAACTGCAAATATTGTATCTTTGTCCAATAAATTATGGACCTGACTGTAAATGGCTGTAATGAGTCTGTACTGCTATTTCACTCATTTCCAATGAAATGTGTTTCATCAGTGGCATATTGGACAGTTGGCAAAATGAAGGCAAATTTAAATGTCCTTACAGTATTTAGATTTGTCATTTGTGTTTTTTTTTTCTTTTTTTTCTTTTCCTTCTAACCGCTCTTGTTTTGATTTGGTTATCCAATTTGCTTTTTGGTCAGAACCACCATGGTCACAAAGGCATAACTTGAAGTCTAGCGTGATGGATTCAGATGTAACTTTGCAAGAACCCCGCAGTCTCATTAGGTAAGATATTAAAAATGCTTTGCTGCAGTGTAGGAAGTGTGCACATGTTTTGAGAACAGAATCCAAGCAGAGTCCAGGAGCATGTTTGTGGTTGTGTAAGGCTGCATGCTAACATGCTCAAATGTTTAGCATAGAGCATGTTTACCATGTTGCATTACTTTCATTAGGTGTATGAGTAGCATAAAGTAAAGCTTAGGATATGGGGAATATAATTCATTTTGCCCAAATTTGATAATAAACTGCAGTACATATATGGCAGAATGATAGAAAGAACTGAGTGATGGAGACAAAAGTAAGTGGATGTTCAAAGGTATTAGAAATTGACCTGTGGGGCCACATGAATTTCATGGTAATCCACGCAGCAATTTTCAAGATGTTTCAATCAAAACCCCCTAAGTGAACTTCTTGGTAGCGGTAAGCAGAAAAAATTATCAGCTGGTTTGTAAAGTCAATAGAATTCATCCTTTGGAGATGAGTTCATCTGCAACAATTCAAGTTGCAGATAATGACATATTTCAGTCTGCACCAAAGTAATGGACGATCCAACAATCCCTAAGACCACACCGCTAAGCTAAAATTCAAACTAGAAAATTTCTAATGCCATGAAATGAAAAAGTGAGGCTCGGTTGGTTCCCGTCCAACTTGTGTTGTTTCATTTATTTACTGAAAGCCGTAGACACTGCCTTTTCCAATGACCAACAAAGCCATTTAAATAAAACCGAACAGAGCGAAGCAGTCTCTGGTGTCTGAGGTTAAAAAAAGAGACAAGATGACTGCAATTAAAATTTCAAGTTATCCCATCGAGTTAAGGGTCTAGCCAAATGCGGGGGAAATGGTGCTCAAATTGATGTGTGCGTTGGAAAATGGAAAATGAAAGGTGTTGAAATTTACAATCATGGCACAGGCCAGGAGCAACTGGGTGTCCAGGTGGACATCTTTGGGGAAGCGATGGAGGGAGAGGGAGAGAGAGCAAGATTATACATATAAATTGTAAACGGTGTCGCAGGGGCCAAATCTTGCCCAAGGCGGTGACTGCTTCATTTTGTGTTAAATTTCTTGACAGAAAGCCACCCGCGTGCTGGTGAATACTGAATGGTAATCAGAGCTGGTTGAATAAGTGACTCCCCCTCCCTCTTCCATTACTGTGAATTAATTCGACTTTATTTATCCAATTTCTGGAGCTGACAGAATGTTAATTTGAGTTGAGATTTCTCTCTGCTGTTCTGCCTGTGACCCGTAGCCCTGGGATTGGCGTGTTGTAATAACCTGAATCTTTCACCAGAAGCTCCGATAATTGTTACCTTATTAGCATGTAAATTGTTTAATTAATATTATTATGAAGAACCATATAATCCCTCCATTACTTGACCCCGAGTCCACACACGAGCAGACTTTCTGCATTTCAATGTCTAGGTTTTAAATGGACTCTTTAATGTTGGCTGGTCGTCGGGCTCTTATAAACCCCTCTTTCCTCAATCTTAGTGCAACTTTGAACGGCTTGAGAGGCCCTTTTCATGTCCCCCCTTCTCTGTCTCTCGCTTTTGCTCTATTTCCTTTTTATTTCTGTGCTGTTCTTTGTGATGTGTATTTATTTTCCTGCTGCCATTTTTGAACATCAAAATCTAATGCCGTCTTGTCATTTGCTTATAAAAGCAAAAAATAAATAAAAATGTTTTTAAAGCCCCCCCCCCTCGCCCCCATCCCCCATTCTTTCCCAGTGGCTGTGCGAGCCAAACACATGCAGCGCTCGATGAAAAGCAGCCCTTGACATGAGGTCCTCAGAGACCGCAGCATTTAAATTCCCTTTTCTTCCCTCCTCCTCCTTTTTTTGCTGGGCACGAGTGACATTGTCAGATGCTAGCTTTAATTAACTTGATAATAAGATGGGCAACTCACATACAGGCCAGGGTTCGGCTTGCCTTGCCTCCAGCCCTCCTCCCCTCTCTCATCTCTCTTTGCAGGCCATGCCACTAAATCCACACTCGAGGAAGGAAAAAAAAAAATAAAAACAAAGCATCAGTTCCCACTGAAGGGGCTAACACAAAGCTGTTGTCGTCTAAGAATTAAGGCAGCCTATGAAAAAAGCATCTAAAACATTTATAATTTGATCAAAATGGATGTCAGAAGCCTTGATAGTGTTAGAGGGAATCCCCCCAGAAAAGAATAAATCATTTAGTGACCTGATGTCTCAGTGAAGTCAGATGTTTTTTGGAAACACATTACTACAGTTCAAACATCATAATATGCAACATCCAGTTGGTAGTTATATAGTTAATGGTTATTATAGACTTAGTGCTGTATTGCACAAGGTATCTGCAATTTATCTGGTCTAAAATGTTTCTATTGTTCCTTTCTAGTATAATGACATATTTATTACATATATACACATATATGTATATGTATTTGCTTTCAATAGAAACTTCAAAAGTTCAAAATCAGCTTAAGGTAGAAATTTATTTATCCTAACATCCTCAACCATCCTTGAAAAAGTGAGTACACCTCTGTATATCGAACCTTCAAGCTCATAAAATTAGAATCAGGGGTTCCAAATTAGGTGCCATTGTGTGACAGGTGGAACCCATCTTATTCAAACCTCTGATGTCTAGGGTGTGCTTTCTGCTTTTGAACTCTGTGGTGTCATCTTGCCAAGAGCTAAAGAGCTCTCTAAGGCTTTCAGGAAAATGTTGTGGATACCTGTGAGTCTAGCAAAAAGATATCCAAATTATTTGGAATGAATCCTTCCATTTTAAGGAAAATCATATTCAGGTAGATTTGAAACATCTGGAAATTTGTCCAGGACTGACTGCCCCAGAAAATCTAGCCCAAGTCTGATGCAGTTGTTGATTATTTATTGCTAAAAAAAAGTAAGTAAAAAGAAAAAAATAATCATTTGGTGCCAAGGTGAGCCAGAAATGGACCTTTCAGCAAAATAATGATCCTAAACACGCTAGTAAATCCACTATGAGATGACTAAAACAAAATATAATGAAGAAATAGAATTGCTCAGTCAATGCCCACATTTGAATGCCATTGCAATGGACAATAAATGCAAGAAAACCCTGAAGCATCTTGCAGCTGAATTATATTTGCATCAAAACTTCTGTGAATGATAAAAAATGCTATCTTTTTAGAGCAGTGATATTCTTACTTTTTCCACATAAAAACTTTACAGCTGCTGATGTTTGGTCAAATGAATGAGGGCAGAGTTTAATGTATCTTGTGTTGTTCAAGTGTATTCCCCTTATCTGTAGGCACTGTTTCAAAGAAGATCAAATTTTTGCTTGTTCAGATACTTCAAGAAAGCCAACAGTTTCCACGGGGTGCACATATCTATTTACAATTTTCTTTGTTGGTAAATAAAAACACTTTTTATTTTATATTCAGTGTTCCTCCTGGGATAAAATACAATACAATACATACCAAAACATGGAGTGATTCCTTTAATAAAATATAGCTTTTTATCAGCAAACATCACCTTGAAACTGATTGGCTGCTTAGTCCTTCAAAAGCATAAAATCTATAAATACACTGAACATTCAAAATTACTGAACATTCAACATCATTCTTAAAAAACAAAAAAAAAAGAGAGAGAGATCTTGGATGCTGCTTGAGTTAAAAATGACCTCAGTTAACTGGTGTTAATGTTAGAAAAGCTGCAGGTAAGTAAAGTAAGCAGATATGAGGTTCACTTTTTTATGTATTTGTATGTATCTGTTCCTGGGCAAAGAGTCACATTTTAGGAGCAGCAAACATGCCTAATTTGATTCCATCTCTAAAGTCTTTGTCTATATGTGCATATGTATTTTGATCTACTGCACAGTTGGCTGGTGTGTTGCTGTGAACCCACTAAAAACACACAATCATTTGGATGACTGGTCCACATATTTTTGGCTAAAAGTTATTTTCTTTCACAACGTTATGTTTTCAAAGACATCCTTGATGGACCTTCCTCATCAGGGGGGCACTGACAGCACATTCACAACCAGTTTCAACACACAAGTGAGCTCTATTCAGTAAGTGCATCCTTATAGCTGCCCAGTATTGTTGTGTATCTGTGTGTGTTATTTAGGTGTTCTTTAGGTGACAGCTGCAAGCAACAACTGGCCTCTTCCAAACAGTCACACTTCAAATACAAGCACATTTGAATTCAAGTATAATCCAAATAACGGGCTTTTCTTTACCCTGATACATTATGTAGTCCAGGCTTAATAACAAAACTTATCATCAAACTTCCTGTGTATTAGCCAATGGCCAGGCTATTGTGTACAGTCATTGTAAAAAGAAAGTACACCCTCTTTTCAATTCTAAGGTTTTACATATCAGGACATAGTAAAAAAAAAAAAAAAAATCATCTCGTCCTTAGCAAGACTTAAAATTAGCCAAATACAACCTCAGATGAACAACAACATATGACATATTACACTGTGACATTATTTACTTAACAGAAATTAAACCAAAATCCAGAAGCAGTGTGTGATTAAAAAGTACACCCTTATGGCTTCCAGAGGAATTAAGAGGCTCTACAGGCCTCAGTTAGCATGTTAAATGTTAAAGTTCATGACAGTAAAATTAGAAAAAGACTGAACAAGTATGGCTTGTTTGTAAGGGTTGTCAGAAGAAAGCCTCTAAAAAGAACACGGCAGCACAGCTTGGAACAATGTCCTTTGAACAGACAAGATCAAAGTAGAGATGTTTGGCCATCGTGCACAGCACTATATTTGGTGAAAACCAAACATGGTGCTGTGCAAAACTGTCAAGCACGGAGGTGGAGGGGTGATGATTTGGGCTTGTTTTGTAGCTGCAGGACCTGGGCACCTTGCAGTCATTGAGTCAACCATGAACTCCTCTGTATACCAAAGTATTCTAGAGTCAAATGTGAGGGCATCTGTCCTACAGCCAAAGCTTGGCTGAAATTGGGTCATGAAACAGGACAATGATCCCAAGCATACCAACAAATCTCCAACAGAATGGCTGAAAAAGAAAAGAATCAAGGTGTTGCAATGACCCAGTCAAAGTCCAGACTTCAACCTGACTGAAATGCTGTGGCGGGACCCTAAGAGAGCTGTGGATAAATGAATGCCTGCAAACCTCAATAAACTAATGCAGTGTTTAGAAGAGTGGCCAAAGATTCCTCCACAATGATGTGAGAGACTGATAAAGTCATACAGAAAACAGTTACTTCAAGTTATTGTTGCTAAAGGTGGTTCTATAAGCTACTGACTCATGGGTTGTACTTAGTTTTTCACACACTGCTTCTGCATTTTGGCTTAGTTTTTGATAAATAATGACACAGTGTAATATGTTGTGTGTTGTTGTTCATCTGAGGTTGTGTTCACCCAGTTTTAGAACCTGGTAAGGACCAGATGATCTTTGTTATGTCCTGAAACATAAAACCTTAGAATTGAAAGAGGACGTGCTTTCTTTTTGATTTGACTGTAAATGAGATCCTAATTAATAGCCAGTCTTAAATGTACTACATGATGTTTAAAGATGAATGTTGAATGTTGAGAAAGGGAAATTTCTTACTGCCTCTTAAGAAAAGAGACATCTAGCAACATCCTCCTTGGCGATAGAAAGTCAGAATATAATTGGAGGCCTATATAGATTGCTATTTTGATGCATGGAGGTGTCTAAGAGAGAGCACACTGAGAAAACCAAATAATTTTTCTTATCTTTGCATGTTAGTCCAAAGTCTGTGATATTTACTGTAGACCATTTTGTGTAAGAATCATAGGAAATGAGAAAAAGCAAAAATATGTCTACTTTTACGGGTCACTCCACCATATCACTTTACCTAGAATCTCACTGCAATGGGCAATACATGCAAGAAAACCCTGAAACATACTGCAACTGAATTAATTTAGCAGGGGTGTGTGTGAATGGTTAAAAATACCTATAAGCAGTCCCATGAAAGAACACATCTGAAAAACAGTCTGAAATAGGTTTAAAAATAAATATCATAATCAAATAAATTCTAATCTGAACCTGAAAGACTCCTAACCCTTATCTCAATTTAACCTTGGTTAAATGTGGTTGAACTAGCACAACCAAAATGGATTTATTTTGGGAACTTGTTTTTCTGTTGGGTGCTCACAAGCAGCTTGTATGTATCGCTCATATAGTTTGGTGGCTGTGGTGGGATACTCATAATAAAGAGGTATGGACTAGAAGGTTTCTGGAATGGCAGAATAAATGGGTAATGAAGCAAAAGACTAAAATTCACCCTTCTCTCAAAACTTCAGGTTGAGAACTAATACTCCAAACTCCTTCAGTATAGCTCCGCAGGTGTAAATTATATTTCCCATGACAATCTGTGGTAAATGATGGATAGCTGGTGAAGTTATCGGCTAACTCTAGCATATTTGCTTAGCGAGCTGAATCCATAAGGTGTAAAGACCGATACGCATACCATCTAATTTGTGCTAAGTATCCCACTAGTAAAATACTAAAAGTTCTTTCACCAAAACTGGAGCATGAAATTCCAAAAGGCACAAAAACAAGATCAAGAGGAGGTGAGGCCAAGCAGATAGCCTAGCAGAGGCCTAGCTCCCAGCTATAGCTGCCTGTAATCTTTAACAAAATCCAAATTGGTATTATATTAGAAAAAAAATAAAACAAAACAGAATAAAACAGAAAAATCAAAAAATACACCACCTCTACAGTAGTTTTTTTTTTTTTTTGAAGGGCAAAAGTAGCTATAGAGGCAAAAACTCTATAGCTATTTTTAACATGAGCATCTCATAAACACGTAACCAGGCTGTTTTCAGTGCAGAAACCTAACTAGGAAGTAAAACAGAAAGTACAGTCATGGTCAAAGTTTTGGCAGTGCAGTAGAACTCTGCATAAAACCATGCAACACACTTTTTGTTCCTGCATATCAAGTGTTGTATCCTGGTTGCTTATGGAGAAAATACATATTTTTCTTTTCAGACTTTGCTTTTGTGACCAGGACAATGACTTTTGTAAATCTAAATACAAATTTAATTGCACAAAAGCACAAAGGTCAAGAACAGGATCAGGATATAACACTTAATATACAGGAAAAACAAAAAATTATTTTTGTTACATAGTGTAATCTAAAAACTTAAATTTGTGCCACTACCAAATTTTTTGGCCATCATACAGTTACAGTGGTGGATGCTCATAGTAAGCATGGCTAATATTTCAAATAATGAGGTTAGAGTATGCATGAGTAATCCCTGACAGTTTTTTCTATGCTAATCTCAGACACCCAGTTCTGGCTGTAAGCATAGAAACCCCACCCACCTGTTGTCCAAACATTACATTTATGAGGAGCAACCAATCAAAAGAAAGTTGGCTTAAAGGGAGGTTTCACATGCTTTATGAACTGTGTGGCTACACCAAGGCTCATTATAAGATAAATATGGATTACATTGAACTGTGAATCCTGCAAAGCTAGTCTACTAGAGACCAAGAACAAAAAATATTGAGCTGGAAATTATCATAATAGGTTTCCTTTAACATCTTGCATCCTTCCCAAGATCATGTGACCTGTGGGCATACATGCTGACAACACTCAAATGCTGGCACCATATCCACATTAAAGACATGGAAAGACGAAGCTCCCTTGGAGCCCCCAAATCATGTTTTTTTTTCTTTTCAAACATGGTTGATGTATAATAAGATGACCCTGTGACCATTTACGTTGCTAGACACAAGACTGAGAATCTCTTCTGAGCCACAAAATCATCAATATTCCTCTTGAGAGAAGGAATCAAATCATATTAATTTTTTAAATTAGCAAAGTAAAGGTGAAGCAGTGGAGAGTTAATTACTCAATTACTGCCTGCACGTTAATTTTTAACTATCTGAAATAAAGTCAGTCATTATTTAGTTGATTGGCTGATAATTAAGAGTCTAATCTAAATTAATGGTTGGGAGACGGTTTTTTGATCCTGCAATGCGCTTTGTGCAGCATTAAACCAGGAAACTAGATGCCATTCCAATTAGAAGTGAAAGGATTTAATGTATTGATGTTTTGTTTTTTTCTCTCACAAATCTTTTCCCTGACACATAATGAAAGCTTTGATAATTTAGAAAAGGAAAGACCCCATTTCCAGGCGAGTGCGTTTTAGCTCCTTCTCTCCATGCAATTAGGAAACTTTTTCTCCATCTAATTATGAACATAATTGTGCCTCTGACAGAATATTGTGAGGAAATGCAAATTGTGGTTAAAGTTATTTTCTTTAATTCACCTCTGGTTTGATAGATTAAATGTGATGCCTTTAAGATCTGAGTCCATCAAAGTCTGCCTGTGTATTTAACATTGAGTGGATTAAATGCCAAACTTCCTCTGGAGCAACAATTCCATTTCAATTAAAACTGACTTATCACCTTTTCCTAAAACGTGCTTAATATGCCAAAAATTTTCCATGCTTGAGAGAGTCCAAAATGCCATTTTAATTGTTATCAGTGAGTCGCATCTCCCCCCTCTCTCCCTCTTTTCTCTTTCTTCTGCCCACCCTCTTTTTTCCTTGGCTGTCTTGGCACAAG
Organism: Paratilapia polleni; assembly: GCA_015106735.1. Lineage (NCBI taxonomy): Eukaryota > Metazoa > Chordata > Actinopteri > Cichliformes > Cichlidae > Paratilapia > Paratilapia polleni. The sequence goes on from VUQI01060647.1 coordinate 24,804, forward strand.
CGGCACGGAAATAGACCTAATTAACCCCCTTACCCCGCAGGGAAATCCGCTATGCAAATTAACATTTTCAAAATATAGTAATTTGAGAAATGGTGACGCCAATTTTTCATGCACGGGCTCGAAATATTTGCATATACATTTAGCAGCCCAATCAATAGAGCTACTTCTCATCTCATGCACGTGTGTGGAGGGGAGGGGGTGTTAAAACAAATGCTGGGATCTGATGGGTTCACAGGGGAAGAATGGATGGCCCTATTCGGCCACTGGCTAACTACTAGAGCCCAACAAAACCATCTGCTGGTAGTGAAACGGTGGAGAGGAGAACGGAGGGAGGAGAAAGTCACCCCCCCC
>VUQI01060648.1:13149-31388 GCA_015106735.1 Paratilapia polleni
AATACCACCTCCCATTTTTACTGGCTTAGTTGATGAGAGAGAAGAGTCTGATGATGTTTGGTCTCCAGATGCACAACATTGTAGTGATGAGGACTTTGAAGATCCATCTTCTAGTAGCTCATCTGTCCCCCAGTTATTCACTCAGCCAGAGTTAAATGACTCAGTACGAGATTTGGATCTGCCAAAGGAAGCGGCTGAGTTGCTTGAGTCTAGGCTCAGCATTGTGAGAAGGATCTTATCCCATTCTTTGAAATGAATGATGACTTTGTCTATTGTGTTGATGATGAAGGTGTTTAGGGTGCAATGGGTTGTGAGTACGATGCAGATGAGTGGAGGCTGTTCACTGACAGCTCAAAAGCCAGCCTAAAATGTGTCCTGCTGCATAATGGCAATTACTTTGCATCCGTGTCAATTGGTCATTCTGTCCAGTTAAAAGAGACCTATGAAAATATGCAAATTGTGTTGAAGAAGCTGAAATACAATGAGCACAAATGGACCATATGTGAAAAAAACAGATTCACATTTTGTGACAAAACTGTACATGATTGAATATTTTTATTGGTATTTTTGAACCCAGCATCGCTGAATTAGGTAATATCAACTATTTTCTGGAAAACAGCAAAAATTTGATTTTTTGATGCAGGGCAGTTTTATCTATGGTGACTCAAACAGAATACTACATGCCATGTAATTATTTGTCCAAACTAAAGGTCATAGTTGATGGGTGATAAGGTCATCAATCTGAGGGCCAACTTAACTTTTTGATCTCTCAAATGTTACTCATCTAGCAGCAGTAAAAATGGCATGGCACAAACAACTTGAGGCAGGAGGGCAGTTACCCACATCTGTGCAAGTAAAAGACAAAAAGTCCCTCCTGCCTCAGTTATCATTAACTGTTCTCTGTGTGTTGCTGTAAATAACACTATTTCCTGGTGACTGGCACATTTCCCTGTCAATAGACCACCACTGTCCTTCAGCTTGTGATGTAAATACCCACAGTGGGAAAGCCCCCCCAGGGTGGGGTACAGGTAGAGAGTGTGTATGCCAATTTGTGTGTGTATGTGGAAGTTGGTCTGGGGCAGTGATTGTGTGTTTTTTGCATAAATGTTCATAAGAAAGAGAGCAGAAGAATTAAAGCATGGTGAGATAGAGTTGGCCTTCTGGCTGGGTCAAAGTTCATTGAGCAGCTCACTCATTACAACCCTGGAGGATGTTTCAAACTGTTTGCTTGCTCAGGGTGAAAAATGAATGGAAACCTTTGGAAATTCTTCCTTTGCTGACTGACAGAAGTAAATATTTTACATGTAACAGACCTTTAAATGATCATTCAACTCCTAATGTTTCTATTTGAAAATATTGTTGTATTTAGTTTGATCTGTAAGTGACAAGCAGGTCAGCTGGTAACTTCTGAAATCCCAATTCATAGCAAAACACCTCCAGACTTTAAATATATTTAAATCAGCAACATTTTTGCAGATTTCATTTTTAGCATTAACTCCGTGGATACGTTTTACGGATTTTAAACTGGTTCAACTCTGGTTTTTACTTTAAGTCAGTTTCAGAGCTTGTAAATATAAATTACTGACTGAAATACTTGATTTGAAATTATGTGTTAAATTAATTCAGTACAAGTGAGAACTTCTAGGCTTAAGAAATCAAGGCAATTGATTTGATGTGCAAGTCCTTAAATGTCCTCTGGAGGCAGGCTTAAATACTGAATAAACTTTCCTGTTGAAATGTCTGCTTTTTGGGCTACTATGTCCAGTAAGTAGGTAAGTACTTTTAAAACTTTTTTCGAAACATAGATGTTGCCATTTGTTGTATTGTGGCAGAGTGCTAACACAACACTAAAGAAACTGTCAAAGAGTGTTAAATTAACATAAGTTTTTAAGATTCTCTTATTCAAAATAGTTATTTAGATAGTTTTACATTTTTATGATTCATCAGTACAGTCCTTAATGAGATTTATGTAGGCTACCATGTATTTGGAAAAGCAAAGTATTACTATCTGCTGCAGCTGTTCTTTATGTCTGTTGCTGAAAAGCCCATATTAGCATGCTAACTCGCTGAACTAAGATGGTCAATATGGAAAACATTAACTTGTTAGCATTGTCATTGTAAGCATGCTAACATTAGTGTTTCCAAGCAGCCCCATGGAGCTACAACACTTTCAGTCTTGGATTATCCATTATTATACCGGATTCATGGAATTATCCTATTACCATCAAACTGTGGACATTTTTCCATGACTTTTCTTTATGTAAAACTAACAAGATTGAGTTTGAACATGCTAAAGGCCTTATCACACACTAATATAAGCCATATATGGATTTCATTTGGTGCATTTATACCAAACTACATCCATCTTTGTAGTGATATATTAGGCTTATTCTCCTCTTTGCTTATCTCTCCTCTCTCATCACTCAGCTGTGTGACACTATCCAGACTTCCATCAGAGAGCTGCTTGCTAATACGTGAGTGTACTGTCGGGCTGCCTGCTGGGATAGGGGGATTATCTGATCACCTGTTCCACGCTGCATTCCCTCACTCACTATCTGGGAGAGCTGCTTGTTTTAGTTGCAGGTGGTGTTTTCCTCCTTAGCCCTCCCTCTGTGATATTTTTCTCTCATTACCTTTTCTCACCTGCTTAAGTTGAGAATTACTCACCATTGAGGGTTGCTACCGACACCATAAATTTCCATGAATCACCCCAGGTATTTCTCACGAGAAAACCTCTGATGTAACAACAAAAAGTCCCTCCTTGGCTAGAATTGTTGCCTTAGAGCTCCGCAAATGACCCTTTCATCCTTTCTTATTCAAGAGGAAAATAGTCTGTGTGTCCTGGGGATATTTGCTATTGTGTTCTGGTGGTGGGTCATTTCCTATTGTAGTATTTCCAAAAAAGACAACTTAATGGTACATTTAAGCCAAATATCAAACAGTAAGTTGGAGCCATAACAGTTTCCTTTATTTTTAAGTTACATATCTCAAAGTGATGGTCAGTATATTGCTGTCCAAGCTGGGACTGATCTCTCAGACTCACACCCCAAGACATGCAAACAGTGATCGCCCTCCTTCAATGAGAACCAGACCAGAATGCTTAGCTACTGGCCCCAGTCCGGGCTATTGTGAGCTGGTCATTCATCACATAATAACTTCTAATCTGGGATCAGGGCATTCTCTCTATACAGTGGTTTTATTTTTTTTCTTTTTGTTTTACATTTTATAAAGCGTTTATGAAGCAAGCTTATCCTGTCATCAGTACTGCCTGGAGAGAACTAACAGCAACGGATCCACCCTTGGAAATATGTAGTGTTTTTGAAGCCTGTTTTAATGACCTGGCACCAGTATGACTGGGTGACATGCATATATTGTCCTCAGACTCCCTTCACACTGTATAACGTAATTAGATAGAAACTCCTGAGGCACTTGCACAAATATGTTTTTCTCTTTATGCAAACCAAAGAGGTTGCTTTGAAGTAAGCTAGTATTTTCAAACTGTGGGTGAAAGGGTGCTTTTTTTTTCAAGTGTGAGTCATACTAATGTGCCAAAAGTAAATTTCGTGCATGAGGCTAATGTTTGATGCCAGGGAGCAAGATCTGTCCTGGAAAATTCTCATGAGGTGACACTGCCAATAGGTCGTATAAGGAGAGCACAAAGGGTTTTCAGGGAAGGACAGAAATCCAGCCAGGCCTAGAAACCAAAACAGTTCGTGGCTCAAAAGGTTCATGCAGAGTACTGTTTGATGAAGTCTCCTGGTCTAGTTTGAAAGGAATGAAAGCCAGTATCATTTCCAACAGTGTGTTACTGACAGGACTGCTGTGCTAATACTAAACTGAAATCTATTAAAGAACTTGACAGATGGTGACGAGATTGCACAGGCCTTCACATACTGCAACCCGCTCGCATATCATCTAGGTAGAGAGTGAACCACTAATTGCTATCAGTAATTAGAAGTGCACAAAACTCAGTGGCTTTGTCACCTGGAAGCCCCGGGTAAAACATCTGTAACATATGAGTACGGGATGACATCTGATCATGATGTCTATTGCAGTCGTCTGTTAGGTCTCCCACTCACACCTGAACACATTTCAGTGGCTGTGATAGAGTTGCTGATGGAAAAGAATATTTTCTGACGGGAAAAGTCTGGCTGCACTTGGTTTCTTCACTCGGGTTTTGTAAAATAAACAGCGGCATGTCTTTACAGTGCCCTTTAAGCCTATTACATACACTTCTAAGTTAACAATGTTTTCAGTAAGAACATTCAGTCATTTCCTGTTAAAATTAATAAATAATCTCCACACTCTTAAATTGTACTGTGTACTTTTTTCTTCTGTTTAAATGGAAGAGCTGTTCATTTGCTGCTTGAGGAATTGCATAGTAGTAAGCTATAACATGACATTGTTTTCCTTTGTTGTGCAGTTGTACCACACAGCTACATTGTCATGGTAATCTGGTCACTGATAATGAAACCATTCTGGAAGTGACCATCAAACCTGTACATCTTCAACTCAATCTGGACCTAGTGCATTGCACTGGAGCTGCTTGCATTTTTTAAAAATACATTTTATGAATACCTGATTCCACCTTTGGCACTTGCCACCTCGCTATATGTTCACAGAAAAACAAAGAATTGTTATTGAAGACATCTAGGGGCACACAATGTTCAGCCCAGCAGCCACTCCCATGACATCATGTAATCCCAGTGAGCTCAGTTGACACCCAAATGCAGCTATGGATTAATGTATGAAAAGGATTGATCGTGTTTGCGTAAACTTTGCAAAAGTCAATTTTGCTGATTAAGGATAAAGCCAAACTTGAAGCTTTTAAAGTATGTGTATCATTTCATGATGTTGACAGTGTTACTCAGTTCCCAAAGAAATTAATTCAACCCAGGCTTTGGCCTTTAGTGTTGCTGGCGCTGTGTAGTCTACAAACTGAGAAGCTGAGCAGCCCAGACATGCAGGACCCATAGCCCCTCCAGCACTATGGCAGACAACACAAGTACCACACATAGAGAGCAGGAATTTTAACAGTACTTAAAACACAATGTCGCTAAGTCTCCTGATAGTCACATGCAGGCATGTATCCATACTTTTCTCTACACTTTAGGCAATAGGGGGTTATTGTACTCAAGTTGAAGGACATCAAAGTACTCACACACCCTGCAAATGCTACAGTTACAGATTGTTTTAAGATAAATTTGAGCATGACTGTTCACATCCTTCCTGTCAGTCTTCTTTGGAATCTTGCTGAGATATTTATGGACGATAAGGACATGCTGATATGTAGGTTTTTGTTCATTTCCTCTGGCTCAGAACTACTGTATTCCAGTCACAGTGGCACAGCAACCGAGAGATAACATGAGTCAGCACATTTTGATTTGGCACAGAAGAGAGAAATTGGTTTTGGGATGTCATGTCATAACAGCGTATACCCCTTGTAATACCAAGTTAGTTTCCATCATTTCTGGGTGGTGTGCAAGTGAGTATCACCCACAGATGTGTGTAAGACACACCCTTGAATACTGGAACTGTCACCATGGCAGTGGTATCCTGTGAGCTGGTAAAGAGGAAAGAGACAAACGTCAACAGGGAGGAGGGAAACAAGGATGGTGCTTCAGCATCCTTCCTTTGTATTTTACAGTGAATGAACACCTTTCTGGAAGAGCAAAACCTATTTATCACATTGTCCCCATATTATGGATGGGCTGCATCCATAATATGGGACCTGACAGCATACCCACTTGATGTTAAAGTTCATTTAAAATCAAAATAAAGTTTTACAAAGAATTGGCTGTGTCCTACTTGTAGATTCAGATTTGTGTATTTAGCCAAAATTGCAATGTGTAAAATGTAATGCATAAATTTGATTGACCTGTTCTTTTCTGCCAATATAGCCAGAAGGCCACTTTAAGAGTGGAAGCTACCTATCTTGCCACCTTCTGGCTAAAAAAAAAGGTTTTTAACAAGAGTAAACAGGTCTGAAAATGTTACCCCAGATTTAGCCTCTACACTAGCTTACAATTGATTTTAAAGTTGTTGTAATTACTTTCAAAGTGCTTGTTTTTGAATTGCTGTGGTTTATTCACTTACAACTCTGCTCACACTTTGCAGTGCAGAGGCCAGCTAGAGACTAAAGGTGACAGCTTTTTAAATCACAGCTTGCCTGAGGAAATAAGGCACCCTGAGTCAATGGTGTTCTTTAATTTCATTGGTTAACTTTCCTAGTTGTATTTTGTTTTATGGGTCTATATTTCAATATATCTGTTTACTGCCTAGCTGGCTATTGTATGGTTTTGTTTTGTTTTTTAACTTTTCTCTTATTCTTTTATTTTCTTTCAATTTACATTTATCATTTTGCATTCCTATTTGACCATCCAGCATCACAGAGTGCTTTAATGCTGACCCAAATTTGAGCCGGCACACTGGACTTCTCTGAGAAGTCAGAAATTAATCAAGTACAACATTCAACCACTAAAACTAATTTCTCTGTTCAGGAATGCAACTATATAACTGTAATTTGGCGTCTTAATAAAAAAAAAATAAAAAAAAAATAAAAATGTGCTTTACTATTTTTTCTGCTTTTTTTGTAAAACAGTAAATTTGAAAATTCATGGATAACAACAACAATTATATTTTAGCATTAAAAATGTCATTTTGTTTAAAGAGCATGTGTATACTGGTGGATTAACCATTACAGAAACATAAAAATGATTTTGGCAATTACCAGTACTGTTCATTTAGGGCATAAACCTTACATTGGGTGGTGCTCTAATAAATTTGCTAAGCACTATATGTAATTTGTTTTAATGTTGCATTTACCTTAACTGAGCTGGCCTACTCAAGTCAACTAAGTTTGAGGTGCTGGGAGTGTTTTTGACTTCATGGGTGAGAAAGGTGAGGATGAGGGTGTGGGAGAGGAAGGGAGTATCCTGTCTCTGCTGAAACAATGCAAGTTGTACAAGCCAGTATTGAGGGTTTGCAGGATCAGTTCTTTTAGGGAGTTTAAGATAACCCTTCAGCTCTGGCAGCGGCAACACCTCTACCAGGTTTACATGGTTGGCATGGAAATGGAGAAGCAGAACAGTATCAGCTCAGGGGAACAAAAGTGGCACAGAGTTTGTGGTTTCACTGGATGGGTTCATTCCACTGGTGGTTGAGTATCATGTTTTCATTACATTATGTATCGAAAACCCGCCCAATTTATTGTTGAGGAGGCAGAGTATAGAGATGGGTGCAACAGTTTCAAAACCTGTACTCGACCTGAATAAAATAACTTTATAGCTTTGTGAAGGAAGAGATATTACTAGATGTATTGGTGAATTTAGCTTTAAATGGACCAACTGGAAAGAGCCGCAGGTTTACTTCAGCCACGGAACACTCATTTAATTTTGTATGTACTGACAGGTGTATGTTAATAAAAAACTTCCTGACAGTGCTGATGGAGGTCAGGATGAATCCAGAGAAGGTCTGGTTTATCACAAATAATTTCACCTTACAAACCTGGACAATGTGTGTAACTGCTGACCTGCTGGATGCGTAGAACACAGAACATTATTCACAGTCAGATCCTGACCGATTTGGTGCTGGGTCAGGGAAACGGGACTTGTAGTAGGAAATGATATCTATTAAATTTTTGTGCACAAAATATATTGAATAGAAACAATATGAAGACAGCCATGGTTATATTTGAATTTTTCAGTGTAAATTATTGCTAGCTACAATTCAGTAGTTATTGGATACTGGTAGCTGCATGTCCCCACTGCCCGTACAGTATTCTACACCCACTGCATTAACTAATCCATCTTCACTAATAATGTCTATAATCATTTCAATTACATGCAGCTAGGTGCAACCTGACCAGCAGGTTTGAAAAGTTATTTGTTCCCTGACATTAAAACAAGGCAGGAAATCTGCAGGCTATTAGAATATGAGTTCAGTAGATGAGGTCATGACCCCAGTGTCCTATTGAAAGGAAGGAATGACAGCCCAGAGGAAGTATTGCACTATTACCCACTAGGAGTCCCATGACGTCCTCAGGAAGTAACCACAACGCACAGCAGTGCCAAATCAACAGCACAATAGATAGCAAGACAGTGGGAGAAGGTGCAGAGCACAGATTGTTCTTCATATCATTGGTCTCCACCTCAGAGTGTGTTAATGTACTTCCACTATTTCATCCATGCTGGGAACCCACTGAATCTGGTGTCTTTTTAGATTTTAGCTTTTGAGAGAGCATAGAGTTGACAACCAGGCATGCTGACAGAGGCAGAAAGACAGTTAGTTGGTAGTGGGATGGTTGTGTAATGGGTTTCTGATAAGTATTTAAGAGTTATATTAACAACTAATGTGGCTGTGGGAACGTTTTCTACTGTTTAATTTCAGCAGAAAAAGTTGAGGCAGCAGTAAACAACCTGATCGTGTCCTGATTCTGGTTTTTAAATCAATGATCAACACAACAAATGTATTTCTTTTGGGTATTTATTCATTTATTAATGCCTGTATGTATTATTTATGTATAAATGTAGAACCAGTACCTGGTTAACCTAACTTTGTAAAAGACTGAAAACTGAGCAAAAGAGCAACACTGCTTCTGTTCTAAGGTAACAACACCCGCCCACCAGCACCTCTAAAGTTAACTTGCTATATCTTGTTTGTTTAACTCATAAAAAAAACTGTAAAATTTGCATGTTCTTGTTTTATAGGAGGTTTATATGTGGAAATCTTTCTAGGCTGGAAGCACTTACTAAGTAACTGACTTAGACTCCAAGATGCACATGCACAGTACCTCCTATAAAATAGCAAATTGATGCTTTGGTTCTTGTATGGATCCAAAAACAAGACATAGGATGTTAATTAGTTAGCTTTAGAGGTTCTGGATGGGGCATATGACTGCCTTTGGACATAGCCAGGTGTTTTGTTTACCCCCTAAGCTAACATAACTGACTGAGCTGCATATTTATCACCAGGACATAAGAGTGGCATCAGTCATCTTGTAAATATTTCTCCTAAAATAATTTCTTTAAAGGATACTTCTCTTAGTATCAAATTATTCCTTTGAACAAATGCTGTAGTTGATAATGTGTTACTGTATTGCTCTGAATATATAATGTTAGATTTGAAGAAGCAGCGGTAGTCTTACATGTGAGGACAAAATTAGTGCATTAGTGTTCTCAATATCATATTGTTTTTCTATGGAGAAATATCACTGTAACCCCACAGTTTTCAACAGAGGTTGTTGCATTGTGAGTTTCTTTGCAGCTGCTAGGCTAGTCTAAGCTATTTCTAGTCTTTTTATGGTGAGACAGAGTGCTTTGTTAGGTTAGTTTAAACTGTAAGACTTTTTTGGAGGTTCACTTTTACAACCATAGAGGAAATCATCTGTAAAGTTCATGGCATATCCTGACATCTTTATTGCAATAATGAACCAAGGAGAAAATCTGCCAAGAATCACACTTCTCAGAGATAATGAGCTCAAAACAATCTGTCTTATAACTGGACCAGCACAAGAGTCTAGTAATTGGTTTTTGAACTATGAATCAATTAATTGGCTGACAAACCTCACACTAAACCCAAACCCCAAACAAAGTGTGGGGTAATGCAGCATTAGCCAAGAAGTAGCTGCCAACCTGTGTGGGCCCTTCCCCTGTCTCTCTGGCTTTTATTGCTGCATTGTCTTGGGATGGTAGCAGGACCTCCCAGATAACTAGTTTTGCAGATTCTAATATATAATCACTGTATGTGTGAAAATGATTTCTGCTACATTCGTATGCGAATACTTCAGTGGGTCAGTGATTTAATTCTGTTTTTACCTCTCCCATGGGTAGTAGCAACACAACATCAGCTCTGTCCTAGTATGGTACCTCCCAGAAAGTTAGTGTGAAGAGGAAGTATGACACAGTATGAATCATGTTTGACCCACCTAGAGAACGTTGCTTGTGTTTCTTTTTTTATAATCAGACTCTACTGAGTGAAATCATCATTCAGACTTTAGTAGATGGATTATTTGTTCAAATTCTGACAGCCAACTTTACAGAGACTCCAGACAGGCAGTCTTGGAGAACAGAGGCGTATTGAGAATCTTAAACTGGGTTAGCTATTTCTCCTCAGGCCGATGTGTCGGTTTGTGATTTTTTTCAATTACAGAATATTTACCTTTCACATTATGTCAACACTGATGTAGAGCAGTGTCGTGTAAAAATGAACTCACCTGTTCCTCAACACGCACTTTATATTATGTCCAACACACACACAATTCCTCTGACACAGTTGTAAATGTGCACACACACACACACACACGGACAGGCACGCACATACTGTGGCATAAGTTTGTTTATCCAGCTAGGTCAAGACCAGCGTACAGCCCTCTTTCCCTTGCCCATTTGATGTGTGAAAAGTGGAAGGAAATCAAGGCCATTTCCTTCATACTGGTCGCTGTGGGTTGTGGTTCCCTGGGGCAGGAGGGGCGACACTGGCAGTAAAGTATCGTTAGGGCCACAGAGTCTGGGAAGTGTATGGAGCTCCACATGTAGCCAAAAACAACAGAGGAAAGTGTTGCTCAAAGTACCAACCACAGGTAGGGGAAAAGGAAGGTGGTCTAAACACTGAACCGTAATCTTCACTCCAAGGAGTGAAATACTTGTATTTATTATGATTAGAGAGCCTGAAATCCCACTCTTTCCTACCTGAAGTGCTCACTCACTCACGCTCAGTCATTTAGCTCAGGAGATGAGAAAAGTTTATTCTAAACACTCTCAAATTGTTGAACAAGTTTTATACTGTTGAGAGTTCTTCTGTGATCTAGATACGATACTTTTCTTTTCTCATTTAAATGCTAATAACTTTGAGGACATCATCTAGAGAAAGTGCTGGGAGCAAAGCTTTTCTCCTATCTGGTTGCAGCACAAGGTGAGAGCTCCTGTCTGCTGAATTTGAAATATTACTAAGTCTTGTTGTCAGAGAAACAAGACAGTTTAAATTTGAAGGCTTTGTGTGTGTGTACGTGCACACGTGTGTTTGTAAGACTGTGTGCTAGCTGCAGACCTAATACTTTCAGGGATCAGTATTATTCCCTTAAAATTAGGTAGTAGTAGCCAGTGCAAAACAAAGAGCACATTGTAATTTAAGCTATCTTTTAGTTCTCAAGAGAACAAGCACTTCAGGTTTGCAGAAAAACTGTACTTATTAATAATGCAATAAGGATGCGCTTACATCATTGTTACTACTCCCAGTAATTTGGTGGTCAATGCTGGGAATTTGTTGGAGAGTTGATATTGATTTATTTTTCTGTTTATATGTTGACAGGACATGTAAGCCACAAAATACTAAAAATGAGCATATTGGTATGGAACAATGGTCAATATAAAAAAAAAAAACACAAAACAAAACAAAACAAAACAAAAAAAACTACACGAGATTATTGTTCACATGAAATGAAAGCAATACTGGGTGGTACAGTTAGCACTGTTGCCTCACAGCAAGAAAGTCCTGGGTTCAAATTGTTTGCACGTTCACCCTATGTGTGCGTGGGTTCTCTACGAGTATTCCAGCTTCCTCCCACCATCCAAAGACATGCGTGTTGGGTTGTTTGACGGTTCTAAATTGGCTGTAGGTGTGAATGGTCGTCTGTCTCTCTGTGTTAGCCGTGCGATAGACTGGCGACCTGTCCAGGGTGTAGCCTGCCCGTTTCCCAATGACAGCTGGGGTAGGCTCCAACCCCCTGCAACCCTGAATTGGATAAGTGGTTAAGAAATTGGATGGAAAACAATACCAGCCACATTAGTGTAGCTGATGGTTTTTTTTTTGTTGTTTTTTTTCATTGTGTGTGTGTGTGTGTGTTATTGTGGCAAAATGTGGTCCCAAAGGCACCTACTGTACCTCTCATTATTGTTATGTTATTTCTTATTTATTTCAAAATTGAGTTTTTCAAAAGTCTGTTTTTAACTATATAATACATTTCATTTGATAATATTACATCATGATAGCGGTGCTGCTGAATCTGCAGTAGCTGTGCTTGTTAACTTAAGAGAGACAGGGAATCGGAGAGTGGTGACTACACCACTGTCATGAAGAGCAAAGCAGTATAAAATAAAATGTGTCATTGTGAAATAAAAAGCAGTGTTAAGAAATGTGAAATTACATTTTAAAAAATGCCACAAAATGTATATCATGAAATAAGCTATAGAATTCTCACTTTTTGAAAATGTGTCTTTTTTTATATGTAATATATGCATGTCCTTTTTAAATATATTTAAATCTGAATATTGTAGCTTTACCTATGTTCAGTATGTACATCAATTAAAGCTTGGATTTCTGTGGTGCTGCAATAATAACAATAACAGCTGCAGTTACTGGTCAGTAATTACTTTCTAATTGTAGGGTGGGTGCTTGCTGAAGCATTATTTTGTGTTTTCTGCAGTAGCAGAACTAACTAAACATTAGAATATTTAGGTACTTTATGTGACTATTTCAATATTATACCATTCAGTTATTTGAAAAAGCTCCAAGTTTTATACTTTGTTACATTTGTCTAATCTACTTATTAAAATTCAAAACAGATCTGAGCCGATAAAATATGATGCACTGCTGTAAATTAAATTGAGCAAATGTATAAAGAAGCTAAAATTGACTTCTTCTCTAATGGCAGCATTTAGATATTACTTACATGTTAATGCATCAATATTAATTATTAAAACACTCCTGTCTGTAGAGTACTTTTACTGTTAAGTAAAATGTTGATACATTTTTCTTTTACATAAGTAACATTTTGTATGGAATTATACTAGTAACTTTTCACTTGGAATATAGTAATTTTAAGTTGCATTGTTATATTCACTGAGGGAAAGGGTCGAATAGTTTTGGAGACTTTGGGAATGTTTGAAGTCACACTTTGTCATAGTTAGGTTGAGTGACAAAAGTAAAGTTAGTCAGCTTTAAATAACATATGTGATTATATGTCATTATGTTATTAATAAATGCATGATGACTATTTAAACTTTCCAAACACTGGTTTGATACGTATACCACAGTAAAAATAAAAAGAGGACTGATGGTCAAAGATTTGTGAAATAGACAAAACAGAGTAAAAGCAACAGTCACTGCATTTTTATCTCAGATATAGAACCCGAGATCTTCTACAGTTCAGCACAACACAAAACCACAGATGAGTGTCTATAGGGCATGCAGTGTCACATCTCTCCACACATGAAACTTGGATTGTGTTGCAGATGATCTCTCGAACTGTGTAAGAATCACAAATACTGATATAACACCTGGCATCTGTTCATGCCCTGCAGGCAGAACCACCAAAACCGTTCACACCTCAGATGGAATGCAGGTTCTTCTGCAGAACATTAAAACAACTTCATGCACCTCTTAGATAGATGTCAACAGCAGCTTGGAATCACGCACTGCCAAGATTTTTATCGTAAATATTACAATTCAGAGCTCCCTTAGAAGCAAGAAGACCTCCTCTGTAATGTATACAACTCAGTCTGGATTCCCATAAAGGGGAAAGTGGTATGCATGCATAGACTATATGCAGTCAAACTGACAGCTGATTGTTTTTTCCTTTCAAGAAATTGGATTGCTCGTGGAGGATATCTTTGGAGAAGCATAAGGTCATGCTTCATCGAAAATCTGCCGTGTCTTTTACTGAATGCTGAAGTTGTCCTGAAGAGGAAGAAGTCTACTTGGACTCATCAGACTGATCCTTTTCTATTTGACCTCTGCCAAGTCACTTTTAAAAAGGACCTTTATGTTGAGTCAGACTGCAGAGTGAAGGCTGCAGAGCCAATGCCATGGCTTCATATACGAGAAAAGTCGAGCGGGACAGCTTCTTTTGACAGCATTGAGCCACCGGCTGAATTCTTTTGCAAACTTTCTAACTCCCTGACAAGCTTAATGGTGATTCGCCATTAAAGCTCCAGATTGAATGAAAGGCAGATAATGCAGGTGTGAAAGGACACTGAATGGAATATGATTAAAAATGGGAAAATGTTCAATTTTCTCAATGAGCTTTAGAATATCTTCACAGGCGCTAACTCTGTGTTTGAATAGAGGAGTAAATTAACCATTTTAATGTCATTTTCCATGTACCATTAAATGAATTACATTTCTCACCCTTTTTTCAAATCAATGGGTACATAACCAAGATAAGAGTTTTAATTTCTGATAAGTCAGACTCAACAATCATTACATTGTCTGTGCTCTAAGTCACAAAAATGAACTTGGCAGGTCAAATATTGAGTAGAAAGAAGTTGATGTAACCCTGTAATAAACTTTTACCTGGTGAATGAAAGTTAATAGGAGTGATTTTTTTTTTTTATCTTTTTGATAAACACTTATAAAAGTATGAGTAAGGTGGGTAAAAGTGAATTTGTCAGTACGAAGAAGGGTATGAAAAGTATTTATGTCAAAGCCACTCACTTGTTGAAAGAAAAAGAACACATGCATGCACCATTTAAGCCAATTCCTCTTGAAAATTTTCCCTCCACACCTCATGTGTGGGTGGCAGATGGTGCCTCGTTGGTTGTCACAGAGATAGAAGATGGAAATACAAGCGACTGATTTAAAGGAAACTAACAGCTCCTCCGTGTAAGACTCTCTGTCATGATATAGCAGTTGTAGAAGGGATAGGAAATTTGACTCAGAGCTGCTATACTGCAAATATTCACACAACAGTATTTTTTTTTCTCTTTTATCAGTTTCCAGCACAGCATGAGTTGTTAATATGCTACTAATTAATGCACATATTAATAAGAACAGAAGTGGGATAAAATGCTTTACATCATGGTACTTGATAATTGCTTACCTAGGCTAGTATTTGGTATTTTCTTGGCAAACTGTCGTTGCTTCTGCTGCTACTTTTAAAAACACGCCCATCATCTTCTTCCCTGTACTATTTTCAGGCATTACAGTTGACATAATTTATAATTTTATATCACAGTTGATGAAATGACTTTGTGTGCTATGAAAGGTGTTGTTTGTAGTGACAAACCCACAGAGAATTCTCACTTTCTTTCATCTCATTGGTTTGAATTTACGGCCTGTGACAAGAGTGTTTTACAGACACCAAGTAGCCCAGCAAGTGCCTCAAACCCTGCCAGTCATTAAAAAAAAGTAGCCTAATTTTTAATTTACAAATAAAGCTGCCTGTTTTCTTAGTTAAAATTAAGCATTGCTGATGACCAGTGCAATAATTAACTAGAACGTCTGCCAAGTTTTGATAACAATAATGGCCAAAAACAAAACTATGATGAATAATGTTGCCAGTTGTTTATTAATATTTTGTATCATCTCTTCTTTTAATAATAATAATGTGTTAATAATTCAAGGCACCCAAGGTGCTTTACATTAAATCCATTATTCACTCACTCCACAATCACACACTGGTGGTGGTAAGCTACATCTGTAGCCACAGCTGCCCTGGGGCAGACTGATGGAAACGTGGCTGCCAATCAGCACCAATGGCCTGTTTGACCACCACACAACATTCATACACCAGTGTTGGGGGGCACTGAGGGCAAGGTGGGTAAAGTGTCTTGCCCAGGGAATGGCAGAATGGCTAGCATGGAGCAAGATTTGAACCGCCAACCCTCCAGTTATCAGATGACCCGCTCTACCTCCTGAGCCACTGCTGCCCCACTTTTACTAAAACTCTAAGGATTTAGGAATGAGGAGATCAATTGCTGCAACTTTTTAAGTCAAAAGTGCAGATTTTAGGTGCTCAGGGCCTAATTTGTTACATTTTTGTTTCAAATTGCACCAAAGGTTTTCAGTGGGTGACCAATATGGACTGCAGGCAGGCCACTTTAACACCTTTAGTGTTTAACTTCAAAGCCATGCTATTGTAATACATGTAGAAAGTGGTTTGGCATCATCTTGCTGACATAAGTAAGATAAAAAAATAAAAAAAAAACCCATCTTAATATGGTGTATATGGAGCTCCAAAAACTGTATAAACCGTTTAACATTATTGATGCCTTTTTGAATCTGCAAGTTACTCATGATATGCATTAATGGAGCCTCATACAGTCACGGATGATGGTTTTTCAACTGTGTGCAGACAGTAAACCAAATGGTCCCTTTCCTCTTTAGCCTGGAAAATGCAGGGTCCATGAATTCCAAATTTTGATTGGTCAGACCACAGGACAGTTTACCACTTTGCCTCAGTCCAAAGCTCTTAAATGAGCTTGGGCCCAGAGAAGGCAGCTCCTTTTCTGGAGCTTTGTTATTGGTCTGTGTTCACTGACAATGTTTTTCACAAGTGTTTCTGAGCCTGTGCTGTGATTTCCACCACAGAATCATATCTGTTTGTGGGTCAGAGGATTACAGGCACTCAGTTTTGGGCTTTAGCCACGTCCCTTGCCTACAGAGATTGGTCTGGATTCTTTGAACCTTTTAATGATATTATGTATCATAGATAATGAAAGGATCAAATTCTTGGCAACTTTACATTAAGCAATCTTAATTTTCAATTCCTGAACTAGTGTTTCACAACGTGGTCCGTTTTCTCCATCTTTAGTTCTAAGAAACTCGGCTTCTCTGGGATGCTCTTTTTTATACCCAGTCACTTATCAGCCTAATTAGTTATCATATTTTCTACCAGGTGCATAACTTTTCCAGCCTGTCCCAACTTTTTTTGAAGCATGAAGCTGGCTTCAAATTCAGAAGGTGCATATGTATATTTATTTTTAACATCTGTCCAACATCTGTCTTTTTAGTTAGATTATTATTATAATTATTTAAAAATAGCTGCTGTCTATCTTAGCTTACATTTTACACCGCTGTTTCTGAAGACGGGGCTGGTATACAACCTTTGAGTCGCCGTAAGGATAATTATTAAAAGTCTTTAATTAAAGACTTATGACTTATTAGACTGTCATAAAACCACATTAAGACCATGATTAACAAATAATGAACAGCAGACAGTGGGACTTCTAAAAACCTGGCAGTCCAGATTCGTTTCTGTTAGTGCCTCAGTCCTTGTCTTGTTTAAATAACGCGTAAACCGCTGACAAATTCGGCACGGGGGATAATCTTGAAACTTTCTGCTTTGACCTCTGTGCAATAATAAATGTCCAATCGTTAAATAATTATACAAATAAATCTGAAGTATCAGATGCGCAAGTATACAGTCTACTCTCTGACAGCATACTGTGGTATAACACGGTAGTAAATCACGTCTCCCCCCGGCTGGCTGGCTGATGGGCGGCTCGTCTCGTCGCTGCCCGCCCTGTGGGTGTGTTTAAAGCAAATGGGCCTCTGCATCCACCTGCTAGCGCCCTGCCTCCCTACAGTCAGGAGCTCCCAACTTTCCTGCGGAGCGCACGCTACAGACCTCTGTACACCGCAGGGACTTCTTTTTTTTTTCTATCCAGCGGCTTTTTTCCACGAGATGTTGATTGTGGTCGTGCGACGACAGCATCCAATCGCCTCGCGGTCACGCACAAGGTTCAGTTAGAGAAACATTTTCTCCCTTTTTCCAACTGTAATTTTCTCATTGTGTACACTGACAACTCCGGGGCCAATACACACGCAGTGTGCACAGGTATATACTGGCCCCACCACCCCCACCCCTCCTCTGAACAGGGACCGTTCAGAAAGCCGCGCCGGGATTTTCTATTGTTATTACAGCTTTCAACTTGGAGAGAGAGTGATCGATCTGTTGGAATTGGTTTGTTCAATGACTTGCAAGGTTGGATCTGAACTTATATCCGGAAAGCTGTGAGGTAAGCCTGTATGGACTGTTCCTTCTTAAATATATATTTTTAGTTTATCTCCTTATTATGAATATCATACAAGATGTTACCTGTTTACAGCCGCGCGCTTTTTAAAATATCTTAATTTATGATTTGCACCACGCCTTACTGTTTCATTTTCTCTTTTAAACATTAAAACAGAAACGCCAAGTTATGATCTCAATTTTCTTGATCACAAAATAAATTCCAACATGAATCATTATTACTGTTTATTTAATAGCTGTGCAGTTTACCGTGCGCTCTAATACCGCACCAGACTGTTTACAGTTCTGTCGTCCATGTGTAGCCAAGACTGCCAGTCTGTTACACACAGATTTCAGTCTATAGCATGTTTCAGCAACAATGAACATTTTTGCATGCAGTTTTTAAATTCTTCATTGCCGAAGAACACATTCATACATGTACATGAATGAAGTTGTATAGGGTTTTATTTTTATTTTCATCCAGTACATCACTGAGGCTTTTTTTCTGTCT
>VUQI01060648.1:45161-79692 GCA_015106735.1 Paratilapia polleni
ACTTCCCCAAGGGATAATTGGGGGCAGCCAGAACTGAAGGTGACAGTTGCAGAACCTTAAGTGACGTCTTAAAAGTCCTTGCTGTGACCAGTCAATGGTTTAGTTTCTGGTCATATTAGACCAAGAAAAGAAGCAAACTAACTAAAAAAAGATCTCTACCCTAACCATAACTACAATTATTCAATTATCCAAATAGTTGCCAAATAGTCTATTAATTTTTAGTCATTGCAGCTCAGCTCAAATCTAACTCATCTTTGAATGTTTCCTGCAGTTATGTCCTTCCCTCTTCTACTCAGTTATCTTCCCCTTTCGTGAGAGCTGGAGTAAACGCACGGGGACCAGGGTGTTTTGGATTCCTGGCGTGGCAGCGGTGCTCTCTTTTAGCATCTGCAGTATGGGATATGTCGTATTGAGAGCGTGGTGTTTGCACTTTGGTCGGGGTTTCACCTGTGGAGCAGCCTTCTGAGTCAGGTTACATGCTCTGTCAGTGACTCGCCAGTGAAACCGAGATGGTCTCGCAAAAAGACTGAGGACCCAGTGTTGTCTGTCCGTCTTGTCTTTCAAGGGCCGGTTCTTGCATCTGTTGCCCCCACCCTGAGACTACTCACAAGACTGAAAAATATCGCCCAAATTGTCCAGACAGCGTCTTTTGCACATGTGTTTTTATTTATGGAACTCCAATTGTACTGTCTCCAGCTTTACATGAAATGGCCAAAAAAATGCAGGGTTAGACCATTAGGAGTCTCAAACCAAGCGGGGGGATTGCAGTTGTGTCTTTTATCCCCATGCAGAATATGGGCAAGTAGTAGTAAATGATTTCACATTAAAACCAAATAATAAGATAAAACAATGTACTTTGTTACTTCCTATAATTACAAAAGCTGACAGGGTAAGTTTTTGCTGTCAGTACGGAAGCATAAAACTTCTCAGTGATGTGGAGAAAACCATCATTCACCTTCTTTTGTTATTGTACCACCCCTTCCCTTTGTTTAGCAAACTGATAATAGATAATGATGTAGCATTCTCAGGCTTGACATCTTGGTAACCTGGTTGGTATCTAGCACACCTGCCAAGCTTCAAGGCTGGTCCCTTTTCTAGGTGGCATAATTCAGACTTCCTGTGGGACTTCATGTCTTTTCTCACTTGTGAAAACAGGGCATTAGTAGAGACCGGATGAACAGGTTGAAGACTCAGACGAGCTTTGTCTCTGCACTGCTGCTGAGGCTGAACATTGTATATTCTTAGCACCAGTGTTTCTCTTGTGGCAGATTAAGGTGTCAGGGAGAATAATGGTCCAGACGGCTTAGAGAAGTTCTTGGATGCAGCTCAAACCTGCGCCCAAGTTTCACAAAAGGTTTGTGGTTTTGAATGTGACATTGTGTGATTTCTTTTAGAAAAGTTTAACTCCGTCGTAAAAAGATAGAAAGTAGTGTGCAGAGGTGGGGGTAAGAAAATGAGAGGGGCAAATTAATTTAGTGGTCACACAGGTGAATGACACCTGCTATGAAGTGATTCTTTGTCTTGTCATCTGGACAGAGGGATGACTACATCCCTGTCATGGTCTAATACGCACAAATAATTTCTGTTATCTTAGATCATTAGACAAAGAATTGCTGTTGCCTTTTTCAAGTTTTAGTCATCTATCTGGGCACTTCTCTTGAAGCCAGCCTGTCAAAGCACTCCCTTCAGTGCAACTCATCCAGAACACTGTGAACCACCTTGTCTTCAACCTTTCCAAATTCACCCTTATCACTTCCTTCCCTCCTCTGGCGGTCTGTAGACACTCATATCATATTCAAAGCACAGTTCTAACATACCAGCCTTTGAAGGTATCTGTCCCTTTCCTCTCCTGCCCTGTACCTCCAGACCTGTGGCTCCAGCCCTGCACACCACACCAAGCCGCCCAAACCCTGCTCTGCATTAAGGTGCAAAAAGACACTTGGCTCGCACTTTGCTACAAAAAGCCAAGTCATCACTTGTTCGCTCTTGTTCCTTCCTTACGGCTTCCAAATGGTTACCTCACTCTAGCCTGAACAGTAAAGTCACTCCCTATCCATAGTTGCAGGCTTTAAAGTTATCTCTCCAAGACATATCTCATATCACCCTCATGTCTCTGAATCATATCTGCTCTTAACACTTCTGCTCACTCTGCTCACTCTAGCTTTCCTGGAAAGACCTTTCTTTGTTTTTTGGATCAGCAGGTGCCATTGTTATATATACATGTTGCATATGGGTGTTGTACTTCATCATGGCAAATTGGAGTGCTTGTGGAAGTTTGTTTAAAGCGTATCTCCACACATGTGTAGATCCCTGAAGATGTTAAGTATATAGTAGTTGCTCAGGTCAAGTGGGAGGGGGTGACCCAGACAGGGGAGGTCAAGGCCACTGCCATCTTCTGATCTACAACCGCTACATAATTTCTCACCCTCTGTCATTGGGGGATAGTATTTCAGATGCCTCTTGCAGACTTAGAACTGCTAATATGACCTCTTCTTTTTGTGGCCTACAGTAAATCCACCATGGTTGAGATGGTGCACTGCACCATAACCTCACAGACTGCATATTGCCAGTACAGCTCAAATGTTGCATTGGACAATCAGTTTGTTAGCAATTAAGGCAGAAATGTTGCACATATTAATGGAATGTGCATTAGGACCAAATCATAGTAACTGATGTGTTTTAACAGTGTTGACATACAGTATGTTAAAAACATTTTATACACTTTTACTTTCTCAATCTATTTACTGTGATATCTTCGTCGACAACTTCGTCCAATGGGACCCCAAATTGCTCCCGATGGTCAGGCCATTACCTTGCATAGCAGCTCTCTGCTATTACTCTGCGTGTGAGAATGGCAGGCAAATGGTTAAGGGCTTTGCATATAAGCACTTTGTATGTGCATAGGGTTACTATGTATGTAATGATCTGGCTTAAAACTAAAAGAGAAATCATTTATTTAAGTAAAAGCTCTAATGCCATATGTAAATGAGCAGTTAGAGCTTAGGTAAAGTATGTATAGTAAGCACGATCAGTATTAAAAGTGTTTGTGAACAGTGTAGAAAATGCCCTTGTTACTACATATGGTGTTATATAACTATTGTTATTACTCATTTACTGAGAAGCATTTTACTTTTGTAGTTGGTTGAAGTGGAGCATATTTTTAACTACTTGTATTTTTTGTAGGACAACAACCAATGGCTGTTTGTTTGGGGGTTTTTTTGCAATTCATCGATCTTTTTTGTTTGTAAAATTTCAGGAAATACCCAGAGCCGAAAGTGACAACTTCATAGTTCTTGTGTTTTTTCCAAGGGTGGAAACATGAAATGCATATCACTTTTTAACATAAACTACAGTGTTGGGCAGTTTAATTATATATATCTATATAAAAACATTGTATATTGTAAGATCTTCATATGTTTTGGCACCTAGTTACACAAGCTGTGAAAGAAATGTACTACTTCACTGCATGTCTTGTGAAAAACAGTGAAGTAGAAGTACCTCAAATTCTGACTTAAAAACAAAATTTAACTACTTAAAAGTAGTTAATATCCACCACTTCATAGTATTTTAATAATATGTAGCATGTACATTTTATCATATCAGGATTAGTTAGACTGTTTAAGAACCTTCACATTTTTGGGCAATCAGGCACCTACTGAGTAAATCAGGTTTTAAATAAAATGTTTACAGCTGACTGCCACTTAATCTTTGTCATAATAATCTTGATAGAGAATGAAGTTGAAAAATGGTAGCACAAATATTATGTCGTGTTAGTGATGGTGAAATAATTTGTTGATATGTGGTTTACATCATAACACAGAGCTTTAAATGTGCAGTGTCCAAGAATAGCGGTCATACATAACAACATTTTTCATCTGCAGCTTGCGCTCCGTTTATGATGTTCATGATGCAACATTTGACCTCTTCAGATTTTCATTTAGCGACAAACAAATGCTCATTATTAAGCCACAGTCATCCATGCGGTTCTGTTAGAAAAGTCACAGACAAAGTAGTCTGCAGATGAAGTGTACAACACAGAAACTGCACGCTATGCAGGTCATTATTTAGAGTTCAGCATTTCACCTCCCGCCCAAAACCTTTCAGCATGTTTGGACCGTGCTTCCCACCTCCTCATCTGATCACTGATGAGGTCATGCACTATTTCACTTTGGTAAGGGGAAATGAGGCTGTTTGGAAGACACACTGAAGAGTTTACCCCATAAGAGCACTCAGGCATAATACAATGCATGCACTTTGATGTCTTTGTAGTGGTGTGGTTTTGAAATGCTGATTTGGAGATTTCTCTTTTGCCGCCTCCTGCGTGTTGGTGGAGTAGGTGTTAATTGAGTGTGGGGCTGGACTCCTGATCACACCCATTGAAGATGGGCTGGGGCCAGCAGTGACCCCCTGACAGGCCTGTTTTTTGGAAACAACCCCCCAGCGGTGGTGCGTCCTCTTGATTGGTGAAGGAGTGAAAAGGGGGGGACCCTGGCATGCAAGTCCCCTTGTTGTTGTTGTTGTTTGGCATCGCCCACACACTCTTCCCCCTGTGAAGGTCCTATAGCTGCAGGGGTGTTTGTGTAGGTTTGCCTCTTATTCACAGAAGTTCATTCACATTCTGGGAGACCTGGGGGTGGATGTCAAACTGGCATCAGGCCTTTTTTGTCAATGAATGCAGCACACAGCATCCCGTGGGCCTTTTACCATGCTTCCTATAGATTCCTCAGGTCTGAGGAGCACCGCTGTGGAGCTCCAAAGAGAGGACAGAGATTTAGGGTGGAGGTGAAAAATGAGGTCCTCATATGGGAAAATGAAAGTCAAGAAGAGGAAAGGAGACTGTTTACATCCTCTACTCCACTGTGGCGTGCTGCCAAACCAACAGTGGGAGATGTGTTGCAATATAAAAGCCGAGAGGATTATGAGTAGTAAGGGAAATATTTGTGAAACTGTTTGGTAATGCCCTACTGTTGCTAACTTTGTTCAGTCATCCTGTCTTTGATTCTCTGAGTGAGATGTACATCCTCATGAGCTCTCCAAGTCTCTCATTGTTTTGTAAATCTTCAGATGAAAGAGCGTGGTGTTACTGTGTGTTCTAAGTCCCTGTTTGACTTCTTAACTCAGTTGCTTGTTTTCCTGCTTAGCCCTTCAATGGTGGGTTAATGAATACTTTATTGCCACTTTACTGTGTGGATCTTAGTGGCCGTATTTAATTTCCCCCCCGAGGGACGTCCTGTGGCGTTTCCCAGAGTTTCGGAGCAGCCTACTTTGCATTTCTTTTCTATGAGAAGACAAACGGACCTAGAGTCCAAGATGAAGCGGTCTAACAGAGGGAGGCCGAGACAGAGAAAAGGGGACGAGAGGAAGAGAGGCAACACAGAGCGGGCTAGGATTTCACTCCCACTTCTTTCCCTTCGAGCTCTGAATCAGTCCAAAGTTTCTCTCATGGGCTACAGTGTGGATCAGGTTTTACCCCCACTCTTCTTCTCCTACCTTCCCAAGTTTTGACATGCTTATGTTTTATCTTCCAGGGTGGAATTAAAAGAAACACAGCAAGGGGGCACAGTCAGGAACAGAGTTGCAGAAAGTTTATAAGTTTGCTGGATGAGCTTTCCAGGATAGAAAGTAAAGTTGCAAACACAGAAAGTCCTGTCAGTAATTGTACAAAATTGGATGTGTCCATATTTTGTCATTTAACTGGAGTTCAGCTTCAGTGGTGTGGAATCAGGGACCAATGAAATGCATTTCTATGTCAGTGTAGTTGTATTTCTTCTAGAAAAAAAACTTCCCAGCTCCACTTCAGGTGGGTAATGACTGATATTGTAACACACCTTGAAAGCGTTTCTTCTCTTCTGCTCATAACACTGTCAGACAGATCTCGAGTAATCCTGCTCGACTGTGACGAGTGTTTGCTGTTTTAAAGCCTGTAATTAAGTCAGTTAACCTCCCCTTTTTCCAACCAGAGAGGGGTTCCAGTGGGTCCAGGCCCCCTCCACTGTCACGCGCTGGACCCCGTGGTGAGTGATGGCATTTTAATGGAGGCCTCCCAGCAGAAAAAAAAAGCTAGTGGAACCAACCCAAGGGAATATTTAAAAGATTGGCAAAAAATAACAGGAATGAATAAACAGCCCCTTCCTGTCCTCTTAAACATGGAAGCTGCCTTTTTCCAAAGGTAATTGATCGGAACAAATTAGCAGTGGAGAGATAAACTATGGCTAGGTGAGATACTGTGCTCCTGGTGATACACTGAGGGTGTAATTAACTCTTGTGTCGAGGCCCGTGGTAAAGCTCAGCCATGTGTTTGTGTGTTAATCTCCAAGGCACTTTAAGACTCACTGGTAGTGCTGGACTCTGTGGAAATGATCTGTAAATCAACTCTGTTTTCCAGCAAAATATTTTAGTTGTTTTGTAGCTGCAGTTTGTTTCCAAGAAATTATTTTTATAGAAAAAGTATTACATCACATTAGATTGTGCTTGTATTATATTGTGTTTGGACCTGTGCAGTTTAAATTCAAGCACTTGTTGCATGTGTATTATTGTGGTGGCTGCGGTCGCCAGTTTGGACATAGGGTCATTGTGATTCATATGACGCCTTAACAGAATCAGAGACACAAGGCACAGTCAGAAGTAATTATATGATGACTCACTTTATTATGATTTGCAAAGGAAAAGCAGGAGTGTCTTCTGGCAGAAGCTAAAGCAACAGAACTTGAAAGCTCAGTAAAATAATATCAACACAGGAGCATAAAACTTGGGATATTTAAATCATACCTAGTTTAAGTTGCATATTATCAGCTTTCTATTCTCACCTTGCCAAAACAACTTGCAAAATCCTGCGACCAAGTTGTGTCAAGTTCTGAAATAGCTTTTAACACGCAGACACTGGAGTCGCTGAGAGATGCAGCGATGAGTCTTTTCACAGCTGAGGCCTACCTCTGCCTCTGTATCATTCCAGGTTTAACACATCCCTAGTTCTTTCTCTTAGCAACGTGCTTCAGCTGCTTGGCAATGCCTCTTGAGATGTCACTTTCATGCATTAATCAGAGGGGAAGTCTGAGCGAGCTCTGAAAAGAGCTGTCATGACCCCAAACAATCACCGACACACCTGATATTTTACCCATCAAAGAATTTCCTCTCCTTTTTAATTCTCCTTTATAATTTGTGACTTCACTGTGACGGATGCTTTCATGTGCTATTAAATGTCTGTTGATATGCCTGCAGACATTATCGTTCTGTTTGTCTCAATGGTTTGGGCTTCACGTGCAAGGTCTGCTGTTAGCAGTCTCTAAAAAAGTAATCTAAATGTAATTAAATGCTTTTTCCACAAGAGATGTAAGTTACAAAAATGTCCCAGTAAATCTTTATATTCTTCCTGTCTTTAATGTGGTACAGTAGACATTTTCATAAATTAGGACTGGCAAGAGGTGGATGTTATGAAGTAAAGCCTGTGAAACACACTGTTTTAGTTGAACATCCATTTGTAGAGTTGGGTTTCAATCTCTCTCCTGCTTGTTAGGATGCAAAAAGGCCTTGAGGTTTGTTGTGATGAATATCATCTGAAAAAAACAAGTCCGGGCTAGCAATGCATCATTGTTAATTTCACTGGGCTGAGGAGTGAACGCATTTCTGTCATGCAAGGAAAGTCAAAAGGAGCCAGTTGAGAGGTTCAGGCATCTGAATTGGATGCCTCTTGGACACCTTCTAGGTGAGGTCCATGTTCAACTGGGAGAGGACTACAGGGTAGACCCAGGGCATGCTGGAGGCTGCTCCCTTCCTAAGGACTGGAGGAGCTGGCTGGGGAGAGGGAGGTCTGGTTATTTCTGATTAGACTGCTAAATTGATGGATGGATATTCTGATGAATTTCCCATCCATTCATTACCTGAAGAATCGTTAAACATCAGGTGTAAAAATCTGCCAAATCAAACATGTGGAGCTACTCACTGTGGTGACCCCTTGGAAATAAAGGAGCAGTCGAAAGTAGCTTCTACCCTGTATAGACAAAAGTGTTGGGTCAGACCTCTTAATCTTTGAATTGAGGTACTGCAGACTCAGTAACTCTAAACCTCCTATGGCATTAACATCAGCAGAAAAGCTGTGCACCAGGAGCTTCATGGCATGGGTTTCCATGGCCAAACAGCTCCTGTAGGTGTAATGTATTCATGTAGTGTATCTTTAAATCTTTTCACTAGAGTAGCATGCTTTAACAAGAATATCCTTAAATGCATGTGCTACTGAAGCTTTTTCTCAACCTACATTAAAACACATGCTGTTTACAAAAACACAAATTGTGTTCCTTATAAAAACAGTTTAAACAGATGGACAGTTAAAGTGTGTATTTCACCATCAAGCTTGGCTATCTTACCAGTAGCACCTGTGCAGAGGAAGCAGTCCTCATAATGTCACATAATCATGATACTCATGCACTTAGCTGCTGTACTTCAGGTAAATATTACAACATGTGACATGGGAGGATGGAACCATGACAAGAGACCGTGGATTTTTGTATTGCAATCTCAGTACAACAGTTACACTCCCAGTGCATAGCGGCTCACCCACATTAGATTTAACCTAAGTGAGGTTTATGCTAAGGGTTAAAAGCATATTATACATCAAGTTTTCAAGGACTGTTTTTAGTATTTCCATATCTATGTCTGTTAATTGCTACTCATTTTCTAAATTGTATTACTGTATGTGTTGGACAGTCTGATGTGGTATATCACATCAGCTTCAATGATTGTTGCATGTAAATACATTCAAGAGTAAAGACTTTACTTCCTTTATACTTTTCAAACTTTTTAGACTTTTATAAGCCATCTAATACAAGTCTGTTTGCCTGTTGCTTATCTAGAAGTTGGAAGTTTTAAAAACTAACCTGAATATTATGTGTAATAATTTCAAGCAAGCTTCAATTTTCTTGTGGAAGTTAATGAAAGCCTTCTTGAGAAGTTAAAAAAAAACAGCATAAAGAAATATAAAATAATCTAATGGCCCGTTTTTCATTTGTATGTCAAAGATACATAATTTGCTTTATTTTGGGTAAAATACGGCATGACCCTTTAATAGTGATGTACACTAATTAATCTCTCACTATTCCCAGTGGTGATAGACTGCAGTTAATCACACATTATTCCCAAATATTTTCTCTGCAGTGAACTCTCCCTGGCTGAGATACAAGCCATACATCTTGGATGAATACTCCACATTCTCAAGATAAACTTGCCCGGGGAAGCAGATTACTCTCTCCTCACACAGAGGTTCAACAAGAGCTCTGTTTTGACTTGTCTGGCTTAATTGCTGTGTCAATTAAAATGTTTTTCAGAAACACTGTGCAAGCTGGGTGAGGGCCGGGAGAATTGCTAGAGGCTCCGGCTTGTTCACAGCTGTGTGTTGCCTGCAGTGTTGATGAAGAGAGAGTGCGAGGAAGTGAGGCTGGGTTGCTGGGGAGCTCAAGTGGTGAGCAGCCAAACAAAAGCATAAGGTGTGTGCTCCTGTCCACTCTGCGACAGCAGTAAATAAGGAGCACGTTTATCAAAACGTAAATACAAATGTGGGATTTAGCTAAGCTTTATGGTGAAAGAAATGGACTAAGTCATCTAAATACAAAAAGCAAATGTGAGTTGCCTTTATAATCTAAGTTTCAGCCTTCTGATTGAAAATGATGTCAAATTATGTTAATATAATCACCATGGCTCTCTCTATTATACATAACTGGGGCCAATGATAACATACCATATTAACAGCTTTAAAATTGGAGCTGAATTTTGTTCTCTTTGGCGATGTGTAATATATTAATGGGGTCTCCTTTGGGACATGAAGGACTTGACCCATGATGGGCTTCATACCAAATTAACAGGCAATTGCTGGGTGCTGCAGGGCCACAGATGACTGTGAGAACAAGGCAGATATGCGTGCTGAGACCGTCCTCCCATGAAGAACAACAGCATCAGAACTTGTAACATAACCCAAAATGACATAAGCGACGTAGTCCTCTAGCCATCTTATTAATCATGTTGAGCAATGAAGGAAGTCAGATTACGTTATTAAACAGCGACAAAGTTTGTGTATGGAGGAAGTTAAGTTGGATGGATGGGTTTCGTTACAGTCTTGGCCCGTCCATCCAAGACTTGTTTTTTAAAGCTTGACTGAGCTCCTTCCCTAACCTTAACCACATGTTTATTATTGGAACCTTTAAGAAGCAGTTATTTCAATCGATAAAAAGGATGTTTACTTAAACCTTAAAGAGACAAAATGAATGCCACCTTAAAGGAATAATTTTCCAGAGTTCTAAGAGTCTTAGTCATATTAACCACAGTGTTATAGAATTATAAGCTTTCAGATCAAAGCTTTCAGGTCAAAGACCTATCACTCAAACTGAATCCTGGATCATATTTAATCTCCTCCCTACCTGCAGCCTCAGCTAATGTTGTACCTCCAAAAAGGAGCCTTCAAGCTCTGTAAAGGAGAACATTCGCTCAAACTGGAATCAACTGGATCTAGCTACAAATATCTTGGTTACACAGGGCCCCCAAATGCTTTCCAACTACAATCTTTTTTTTTCTTTTTTCTTTTCCTGTTCCAGTGATTATTTGCTTATTATTTGTGTTTCCAATCTGTTTTGCAGCAATAGAGTGCATGCCTTCTCACTTAAAAAAAAAAAAAAGGGCCTTAGGTGGCTCTTCCCCTCTGGTTTCTTGTCTTTACCATCTAGGAATTCACTGTGAACGACGCAGTATTTTAGCCACTTTGCAATCTATACTTCCGACCTATCCTGTAGCTCATTACCTACTGCCAGAACTGCTCAAGAGGAGGACTGCAGGGTCACAGAGTAGGATATCCTGCCTGTCAGTCAAACATCAGGGCTGTCAGGTGTCTCCGATTTAAACCCAATCGGGGGAAATACTGACTGGTCATTAAAATCTCCCAGGGAGACTGAGTTTTGAGTTTTGCCAAAGCTCAGTCTACTTCCACAGCTGTCAAGGTGTCTGTATATCTGCTGCGTTGTGCAGATGTCACCTCAGGCACTGTTCAGTCAAGAGAGAGAGACGGGTTTCCACTGGATTAATGAGGAAGGAATATGATAATAGGAGGACATAGATGAGGAGTTGAAATGTGTTTGGCTCTTCTTTTCTGTATATATATTTTTTTTAAGAAGACTTCAGTGGATTCTCACAGGCTTGTTTTCCCAATGTTATCCCATCATATGGGACTGATATCCAGACCTGCGGCTGGACGCAGAGAAATTTGATTAAACGAACTCCCTCAGAGTAGATGAACCCCAAGATGTAAAATGATTGTAAAGGAATGCATTGAGGGGTTCTCTCTTTCTCATAGTCAGGTGACCCTGAAGGAGTAGAATATGGAAAATAAAAACCTACAACAGTTTTTATCTGATACCATACAGTATAAAATCCATAGCATTTGTAGTTGTTTTTCTCTGTTTTAAGAAAAAAAAATCTCAGTAGTATTGGCCAGTAGGGAATGCAGGCAAAGTGAGCATGCTAAGGGGCATGTATTGCAGTACAGTGAACTTTTTTGCCCCATTTAGACCATTCATTCACTCTTCTCCTCCCCTCCCACCTACTCCCTGCTGGGTTCTGCTGTCATGCCAGCCTCAAAAGTTATAAATCACTGTGGATTCTGCAGTCTTTTCATGGGTTTGTGTAGGGGAGTCCCTTTTGTCAGCTTCAAATGTTTGGGGTTAAAGCCAGGCTATCATGCAACCAAAAGAATTATTGATGTGTGAAGTGCGAGTTTGTTATTGAAATGATAAAAGGAAGTCCTATAGGGACAGTATATCATCCCACTCAACAAACACAACAAAGGGTGGTTGTTAGAGGGAGTGTGGACTTGTCAAATGAGGAGGGGGAGACTTCAGAAAGAACATTTTTCACATTTTGCACTTTTCCTCCTGGTTGTAGTGCAAGACTACAAGAGAGCAACAGCGCTGACCTCTGAGTGCACTCAGTCTCACAGAGAGATTGCAGCCCTGTCACAGAACATGATGCCACCCCATTAACTGAGATAAAGCAGGTAGGGATTGAGAAGCTCAGATCAATGAGTCATTATAGGGAGTGCAGAGCATTCGTGGCCTGAGCGAGATGCTTACAGTCGTGGCTTAGCCCATCATTTCCTCAGCCGCGTTCTACTAATTTGCAGAGAGGCCATCATGGTAGAAAAACCCTGCAGGATTTTCTGTGGATTAACGGTTGATTCCATGTCAAATATGCTGTCCAGGAATAATGAGGCAGGGCATCAACCCTTTCACCTGACACTTTTCAGATTTCCAGAGCAAGTCAGTAGATCTGTTACATTAGCACAGTTTACTTTATTTCCCATTTATGGATTCTGCTGTTCTGTGGAATGCTTCATGGTCTCAGCTCTTTGTTCGTGTAAAGAAGATTTAGCTTGTCTTAAAGCAAGAAAAATATAATATACAGGCATTTTTACCCAACAGAGCACACTTAAAAATCCTGAAGGTTAATTACCAGTTATTACAACTTAGGTCTAATTTATGTAGTGTTGTCTAATGTTCCTTTGAGTTACCATTTTTTATCTCAAATAACTGTTGAGATCTGAGGCTCTCCTTTTATTTGTAGGTAAAACTCAAGCTGAGCACACTAAAAACTGTAGGTGTTCCCAACTGGCTCCAAATTGGCTTGTCTGGGGGGGGTTGGTTTGGAACCTGTTGGATTGTATTGACTACTTGCATTGATTACCCTTTCTATCTTCTTTTTAACAAAACTTTATTTAATCATTTAAACACCTTTAGGCCCAATAAGCATGATGAGTGTTGTATAACAAGTAGTCATTGCTAATCTTTTACACAATAGCTTTTTATTGTTAACAAATAGAAAAAAAAAATCAGACATCATGGGTTATTTATCTTACCTGTTGTGTCCTTTTGTGTCCTTTTGTGTCCAGGTGATAGCGAGGTAGATGCTGCAAACACTCAAGAATACGTCTTTTTTTAAGAAATGTGCTGGTGCAGTTTAGTGTGTTGTGGTTTGAGACATTCTCGACTACCCGTTTTAAATGCCTAGTCTTTCCTGTGGCACAGTGCTGGCAGTCCTGTGTGTTACTCTCTGACTACATTTTGGCTGATATTGATCAATCTTGAAAGGGGAGCCCTTAAGTGAATGTGTAAAAAGTCCTAGTAATCAATGATTGACAGTTGGCATTTCCCTCATCAAGGTCACCTTGCCAATTTCAGTGTGTAGAAGAGCTGCAGGACAATCAAGATGTGAGAAAGAGGGGTTGTTTTGTCTCTTCAGATTCAGCTATACCAGAGGGAGGCTGAGCGATGAGCCCGACTTTCAATCACAGAAGTACTTCAGCTCCGAGAGTTCGGTAGACCACAGCTAAAAGGAGAAAAGGAATATTGATCTTTGTGCCACTAGCATATCTGCGCTCTGCTAGACATGTAATGCTGCTGGGATGGTCTTATTCGGTCTGCAATTATAGCTACAGCTAATTCAACTGGGACACAACCACAGGGCTTTTTTGTAGCTCAGATCAGTCAGAATCTGTAAATCACACTTTCTCAGTGTGTATTTCTCAGCCATTTGATTATTGTAATATACACTCATTGCTGAAAAGAAGATGTATAGCCATGTAGTCAGAGTTCAGCCAAGACAACCTGTGGACTTGAATTTCACCCCCTGAAGTTGCTACATGTCATTTTTAAACCTGGTTGTACCTGAAGTCACTAAATACATTTTGACACGCACATTTCCTTGTAACGTGTTTAAATAAAAACTAGTTGCTAAATGAAGTCCTGCTGGGCTGGAAACGAAATGTAAGACCCCTCAAGTTCACCGCTTATTAGCTCCTTATTACAGGTCACATTCTGGTAGAGTTATGTTCATAACATCCCACCTCTTTAGATTAATTCTATTTGGCTGGGAATGTGAGGAAAAACAGGAGAAGGCTCCCCTGATTTAGAAAGCATGTTTCCTGAGTTGGGAAAGAAATGAAGTGTTTATGGTGAGGCAAAAAGAGGCCGTACTGAGGGGGGCTATGAAGGAGGAGAACGAAGATGCTTTGGCTGCATGTCCCTTTTTTTTCCTCTAGGGCTGAGGTTTTGGTCAACACTGCCAAAGCAAACACCTCCATATTCCACCACAGAGGACCCAATGTGAACCTTTCACACGCTTCTTGCTTTCGCCTGATCAGCACCTTCCATCTGGAGTTACCTCATTTCTACTTGTTTTGGACTGTGGTTTTGCATGTGTAGAGGAACTGCTGTAATGGTCATTTTTGGTTTTGTATCCATTACAGCATTGTTGCATCTTATGCTTAAGTTGTATGCAGCAGTGTCTGAACCAACATGGCTCACCCCTCAACAGCAGTGGCCTCCACTAGCACGACTATGCACCTCCCCACACTGCAAAAACTGTTCGGAAACAGCTCAAAGAACACAACAAAGAACCAAAGCCATTGCCCTGTCCTTCCCAAACTCCCAGCTCCCAATCTGATCATCCATTCACAGAATTATCCAGAACAAGCTTGTTCCACTGGGAACAACACCACAGGACACCCCCAGAGATATTTGAGTCCGTCCCCTGAAGGATCAGAGCTTTTTTGTCGGCAGGAGGCAGACCTACACTACACAAGTCAGGTGGTTTTAAAATTGTGGCAGATTGTGTATATGTCCATGTTATGCGTATTATCAGTATTTGTTTGAAAGATACAAAGGGGGGAGGTCTAAGAAGATATGGACACAAACACATCTCTCTCTCACCCACTCTGTCTGATTCACTCTCTATCCATCTCAGCAGTTATCAGGCTGATTTTAACATCCTGTTAGCTGCCGGGAGATTACCAGTGACAAACTGGGATGGCTAAATCGGCTTGGTAAACTCGCTGACCCTGCAAACCACCACCCACCCTCTGAGCCACTATCTCCTTAACACCACCTTACATGGGCATAGAGCACGGTTGGCCAAAATAACAGTCTGAACACAGATAAAGCTCAGAGGAAGCATGTAGGAGATGACTGCATAGGTACAAACACCCCAAAAACTCAGTCAGGCCAAACTACGAATGCATACCAAACAAATTCATTGAATAGGCAAAATGAAATTACCTTTGTTGCATTTACCATTTCTAAGCACAGTGAAGGATTTTGAAAAATGCAAGTATTTATTAATTGAGTCCCTAATACCTTGTTTTTTGTTTTAACATTTAGGGGGTTTTTTTTGTTTGTTTGTTTTTGTTTTTTTGCCTTTTTGACCTAAACCATACATTTGTTAGTTGGGGACAGCGCATCCCACTAGACTGATTCCTAGGGTCTTAAGGGAACCTATTATCTTGTTCTGACTCAGGAGGAGGATAAGATTGCAGAGCCTTAGAAGCCCCTTTAAAACAACCACGGTTTAGGAACAGCGGGCTTACAGCATCAGAGAGCATAATGGAATCACACTTTAGCTCTTTGCTGTCTTGTAACTTCCACATGGGTTTCCTTTAGCAGCTACTGAACTATTAGTTCAGTTCAGAAGGAGTTAGCCTCGTGACCCTTGGTTCCCATGGGTGCATGTGTTTGGGGTACAGCTCATTTCAGGCTTAGCCTGGTGGATGGGCCCAGTGAGGCAGTGGCTGCCGAAAACACAAAGCTGTTTATAAAGGCTAATCGCCTTCATTTCAGATGAGCGCCCTTTAAACAGAGAAAGTAAGGCAAAATGCAATGAAGCTGCTGACATATGTGTAGAAAAATGGGATTTGTTTACTAATCCCACTTCCTGTCCCCAAGGCCTGGGAATCAGGGGTGCACTGGAACTCAGCTGATCATTTGCCTCTGTTCAAAGAGGGGACAGGGAGAGGGGGGACGTCCTGCTTCTGTCAACATCATGTGGCTCATGTCAAGTGTGACTGGTGACCATACAGGCTCCAAGTGGGAAATAAAATGGTAAAGGCTTTCCTGTCTACAACTTCTCCTTAATCCTGCCCACCCAAGAAACAGGAAGCACTGAGGTGGCACCGCGCACACTTACCCAGGATGAGGGAGCAGTGGGAGACTGGTGGGAGGAAGAGACCTGGAGCAGAGCCACAATGGCTGCTGTCACAGTCTGTCCTGCCTTCATGTCATTCTCAGGAAGGGTCTGGAACAACTGGCTTCCCACACTGTGACCCCACACTGGCTCGACAAATAAGGCATTCATAACCATGAGGCATGTTAGTAAGCGATTGGTGTCACAAACATTAGGTTTCTATATCCTGTGCCTGTTCAACTGTAAATCTTCCTTTAGTCTGTCAGGATGCACCTGAGAGAACTGCGATGTATTGTTGCACCAAGACATTTTTCTGACAGTTTTCTCAGTGGTGGATTCACTGTGCTAAGAAAGCCCTTTTCAATAAATTACCGGTTTTCAAGACAAAATGATTGCCATGCTGATACAAATAAGATTACTGGTTCATTGGATGAAAACTACTTGAAAATGTTTCATGGTAAAACTGCAGAAAATCAAGGTTTACTTTACAGCACAGCATGAAAAACACACCAACAAGAAAGAAAACTGAAACTCTTAGCCGGAGGTCGGCCCGTGGCAACTTAAACCGGAATTTTTGATGCCCTTTGATGTAACTGTTTGTGTCTGTCACACCCAGAATATTACAAATATAAGCATTTAATAATATTTATAAGATACTGTGTCTTTCCTGACAAAAAAATTAATAAATATTTTGTATGGAAACCCCTGAGCAGATTCTTACAAAAATGACAGATCCACCACAGATTCAGCTTTAAAAAAATCTCTTTGTTCCTGAAATTAGACAACAGCTTTCAGTACGTCTGAACAGAACTGGATTTAAATCTATACTATTAAGTGTCTTGAGACTTCAGTTTTATCTACTGTTCTTTAACAGTATCTGTATCTGTTTTTGGTGAAGCATAGCATAATTTCAGTAAAATTTATTTCAGCATTCTCACAGAGGGTTTCTACAACATTAAACAGAGAGAGAGAGAGAGAGACTGAGACAGATCCATCTTCATTACAGTAAGGCTGTTCTGGTCTCTTAGCTGACTGTTTTTCCCAGGTGCGCACACCGTCTGGACTCAGACAGTAGAACACTCAGGCAAAGTGTGTCTCTGCCTCTGAATGTGTCCAGTATGTGAGGATTATAGGCTGACATGAATCTGAGGCATGGTAGATTAAGATAAGGAAGGCTAAAAGTAACGGGGCTCTTTCAGCCAGGGTTTTATGTTTAGTCTTTGTGGCTGTTTCTCCTTAAATTCCACTGCTAATTCTGCAGTGGGCTTTCTTTGTTGTTCTGTTATAAATATATGTGCTCTGGTACCTCCTCGGGCCTCTGTACAAAAAGCGGCATTAAAATGAATTTACCACGCTAAATGTACTCAGGAAACCAGAAGGTATGCACATAACTGTGGCTAGACAGATACCATAACCCGGTGATTCAGTGGTTCTCCGGGTTTAGTAATTCATAGCTTTTGCATGCTGATCTCCAGTGAGCTGGCTGGGAAGTGTTAGAGTGATGGCAGAGGTTACAACCCTGAGCCCATTGAGCCATGCTCGACATACACTCTCCATTTTTCTGTTGCCCCAGTTGAGCAGACTCAACATTGCGCTTCTGGACAAGCCATCCAGTAATGCCACTTTACCCGAGGCAATCCCTGTTTCCTGATTGCTCTCAGGCTGAGGAGAGATAACCCTGACCCTGAGCTAATCCCAGATTAAACCAGAACATAAAGCACTGCCACTGCTATCCAGTGACCTCTGACCTCCCCATGCCTCCTGGCTCAGGCTGTAACAATACCACTGACCAGCACTTGCAAAAGAAGATTTTATCCAAGTGTATTCTAATGAAGGTTTCTTCATCTGTTCTATTGAATAATAACCCAAAGAGCTCAGAATGCCAGACTGCTTTAGACAAACACAGCAACCAGTAACTTGTTAGGTTATAGTTTTAGTTTATTTGGAACAAAACTGGTATGAAGAGTTTGCCAAAAGTATTGTAGGAACTGACATGCAGGATGGGAACGGGGCAAGACGTGTCACTGTTGAGGTAGAGACTGACAATAAAACACATGTCTGTTAAAACAGAGCCATGTTTGTGCAGATGTGTGCGATTAGATCAAGACTCTCCAGAGAGGATCTCCTTCCCTACAAGTTCTCCACATTTTACATCCTCCTCAGCTGGACTTCTGCTTTTATGTCTTTCTTCTAGACTGAGAGTGAAGGATGTTCATTTGTTTGGAGAGAGAATGCAGATCCAACACAGGTTATTAAGGGTTCTAGTTTGGGGAAGATACAGCGATATGGAGAGTAACACTCTTTTGCTTCATTGCCTTTGGACCAGAGCACATCTGTCTGCTGTTACAAGAGTTTACATGAAAATGGAGATAAATGTGCACTCCCCCCCCCTCACCCATTCTGCTTGTCCATCAGCACACTGGACTTGGCAGGGAGCAGGAGAGAGGCTTAGGTGATGGGAGCCAGAGGCTCTGTGATAAGGCCATCTCTCCGCATGAGAGCTCATCAGAGCTGACAGTGAATACAAATTGATGCCATTAGCGAGGAGGGGGTGTGGATGTAGGAGGGGTGGGGCACTACGGTGGCTCCTAATTATATAGTGGGTGAGCCTTCCTAGGTCGATAGGGGAGTGGAAGGGCGCGGGGTGCAATAGTAACGAGGTGGCGACGGCGGGGTGTCACAGCTCCCACTGACACAGACGGTCGTGGTGCGATTTCTGGATACTGTGAGGACAGACATGGTGGTTAATGATGTGTGATATGGGAGCGCTGTTAGTGCGTATCCATTATGATGGATCACATTCAACATATGTTGAGACAAGAGGGGGGCACACCTTTTCCCTAGTGAGGGGGCTCACAGCAACAGAATACAAACAGCATGCCATGAATAGCCAAGTAGCTTCACTTTGTTGTGGTTTAATGGCTGGTAAACTCTGGCAGGGAATCACACCAAAGCTCCACACATTCAGTTGTGTGTTTTTGCTCTTTATGACAATAATTACTTGAGGTAGTATCAAATACTTTTGTTCATAGCCCTGTTTTTAGGATTCATTTTGCTTATCGGGGTGCAAGGTGTTCAGATATAGTGCTTACAGTGTAACTGACCAATCACAGCCTTTGAATTCACAAAATAGCACCATAAAACTTTCATCTTCCAGGTAAGAGTACTACAAACGAGGATAGGTTCTGCACAGTCTGTGTATCAGAATGCTTAGATGATCGATTAGCATCACACATTTTAACTTCTCTCTCAAGACCCAAATTTTTGTCAGATTACGTCTACTTCTGGTCCTTGTATATACAAATACATTTAACACTATGAACACGAACATGAGGAAAGCTTGTATATGTAAGTTTGTTCTGCTATCTCAACTTGAACCCATATTCCATCTCAACCATTAGTATGTCTGCAGGTCTCGGTGATACATCATATAAATATGTTTTGGATTTGAGTTTATGGTTATAGCAAAACAACATTTTAAACATGAAAAATGCTGTCTACTTTGAAGTACTCCGTTTAAAAATGCTTGATTATTTGCAACATGTACAAGAAAAGAATACGACCAAGACACCAAAACAAAATAACATGACTGCTAATGAATGATTTGTGGTCTAATCTCTATCTGGATGTCATGCCTTGTTAGTTTCAAGTTAGAAATAAGATGACGGCAAGCATAACTGCTTGTGCTGATGTTTTGTACATGTGGGGCAGGTGTTCACACAGGCATGTCGTTATGTCTGTGTTTTCTTTCCTAGCATCGAGATGCAGGGTCTGCCTCTCCACAAAGCTGCAGACACACATGCGTATACACACACAGACACACACAGGATGCAGTGAAGCTTGGAGCCCATCACAATAGATTACCATTCCTCTGTGGGTCAGGCTCTTTGGCATTACCAGTGGGTCAGATCATATCTCTGGATTCGGTGCCCTTGCATATTTGCTATCTGCTGAATGACGCGTCCTATCTGATGTGACACAGTGGCCGAGCCCGTGACCACTTTTATTATCCTCTGCCCCACAGAGTGACTAAGCCAAGATGAGCAGCTGCTGCGTTCTCATGCTCTTATCGTTCCTTTTCATTTAGCAGCTCAGCTCACCTCAGACCCACTCTCCAGTAATCTCACAGGCATTCTTTAACAACTCTGTCACTTCTCTACTGGCTTTGAAGCATGCAGCTCACACAAACCCAAATAAGTCATGTAAATGTTTGACATGAAGACAAGTTGAAAGAGGCTGTTGAAGGAGAGCGAAAGAAGGCTCTGTGGGCCCCAAAAGTCGTTGATTAAAAGTGACTCTGCTGAAAAGACGGCAGCGCAGATGGTAGTCAGGCCCTCCAGTGGGCACCCGCTTGTCCACGAGCAGGAGAGGGTTCTTTAATCTCCATCTCTGTGTTTGTGCCCCTATATTAAGGCTTTTTTATCCTCCAAATACAGGAAATCACTGTGAGAAAGTTGTGCCAGATTAAGATAAGAGAGGAAACACAGCCACTCTCACATACAGGCATGTGGATATAGGCCAACTCTGCTCCTACTGTATAAATTCAATAATGTCTTGAACTTTTTTAAAATCAAAAAGTAATCAAAAAGCACATTGTCACATTTTATGAAAGGTACTTACACAAAAAAATCTTGTACACAAAGATGGATGTACTTTTCTTGGCTTTGTCAGGATATTTTGCATGGAGGTGCAAATTCTTTTTCACCAAACAGTTAAATACCACACAGCAAGTCAATAGTTAAACAAATATGTTGCAGCTTAGAGTTGATTGCTCAAATAAATTGTAAATTGCTTTAACTAAGTAAAAAATGTTCTGAACTCATTCCAAACACAAGAAAGCCCTCATAGAAAAGCCAAGTATATTCTCCTGACTGAGAAGATAGGTAAACAGAAATCTATGGCAGCAACATTAGGAGGTCATGCTAGAGCAGGATGAAGACAGACTGACACGGTCCTTTCAGATCAAATAGCAGATAGCAGCGGTCTGCTTGCTCAATCTCAACCCTTATTCTCAGCTTCATCTCCACTTTATTGGCAAACATAATAAACAAGGTGAGCAACCATGCCCAAGAGAATAAAATGCACTTTTATACAGCTCCACAGGGAGCTGGCTCTTATGAATATTTCAGTGACTTCAACTCATACAAATTAATGAGAATTGTGTCATGTCGAGCAAGTCTCTTAAACCTGTGGCACTGTCGCCTGTGGCGTCTCAACTCATTAATGCACCTTGTTAAAAGTTGACCCAACTGCCAACTAGGAAACCCTGCATCCCCCCCCCCGAAAAAGTCTCTGAAGCTGTTTTGTGCAGCTCCATCATTGCAATGAAGTGTGCCTTGTGAGGAGTAATAAGACTGTCTTAACTGGAGTTTTCCTTCTTTGCATTGACAGCATTCAAATATGTGGCCAGGATTCCTGACAAGTGCTGCCTTTGATGTGTGAGAGCATGCCACCTCTACCACCCCCTCTTAAACACCCTAATTATCACCAGTGTTTTTGTGTGTGTGTGTGTGTGTGTGTTTGAACTGATGCACCTCTTTCTGACGGGTTGGAAACTACCTCAGGGCACTGCTCACGTAGTGCAGCTTGTTTGTGATATGCCAGGGGCTAACGGGGTATTTCTGTCACTTTATTGCACTACCTTGGAACATTTAATCCAAACCTATTCAACCCTACTTATTTTAATTTAGAGTTGTTTCATCTGAATAGATCATAGCTTGTGTTTTCCAATTGTAATGGTTCAGGAGATCATACAGTGGTTCTTAGGCCGATGCAAAAGTTTCTAATTAGCCACATTTTCCACAATTGAAAACCACTGAGCTGTGAACTGAGCAGATCATTGCACCATGCGACGCTCATCCACTTTGTTCGTCGCTCCTTCCCTGCTCAGTGTCAAAGCGACAGACTGAAGTTTTGCCTCTGCCCATCATCATCTCCCTCCTCCTCCTCACCTTCCGTACTTCTCTACAGGGAGTACTGCAGGCTTCAAGCAGCAACATGCACTCACACTGACAGTGGCCTGCACTTTTAATTTACCCAATTTGAAACCAGAGAAATATGCAGTGGGGTGGAACACCCATATCAGTGTCATGTAGCGAGTGGCCACTGTGCTGTCAAGTGCCAGGATGTGTATTTAGCCCCTCTTAAGTCTCTCGCACTCTGTCACTGTTTTGTTTAAGCGCACAGTTTAAGCGAAGTTTTCCATTATCCAATCACTTACCCGATGCTTGCTGTGAATTTGCCAGGAAAGTTATGAGTGGGACGGGCTGCGTACTGTTAAGCTACCCTGGATGCAGTAATCACTACTTTTAATGAGAGGAAGTTCTAATGTTACTGAAGCACATTGCGGGGTAGGACACATTAACAACTGAATATGATACATAAAACCCAGTCTCCTCTTTCCCTTGTGTGACAGCACGGTGGGAAATCATTTCATATAAGACGGCATTAACTGCTGTGCTGTCTTACTTCTGGAGATGAGATCTCATGTGTGCACTCCACGCCAGTGAACTTTTCCTGTCCAAACATATTTCCAAAGTAAACTCGGCCCGTTGGCTATTAATTTAAGATCGGGAGATATGCTATAACATGCAGGCCTGCAGCCCTGGAGATCACCGTCAGCAGCCAAGTATTCTCTCAGGAGGAAGAGGGCTGGCTCCGTCTGACAGTGAGGCATGCTTCTCCCGTATGTTTCTATACCTCATTTAACCAGGTAAGCTTATAAAAATACATTTGTAGTTATAATGGTCTGAGGAAAGGACTGCAGTCAGATGGTACATCCACTATTTTCCAGAACAACAACTGTATTGTACTGCAGGCTGCAGAGCATCCAGTCAATTTCAGTGAATGAGGAACTCAGGTAATCAATCTCAGCAACTTGCATTTAGGGCTCAGATAACTAATCTAATGAATGCAGTAAGAAATGAAATAAAGAATCCATGCAGTTTTTGACATTTGTCTCATTTTAGCCACTCACTGCAACTAGACACAGTTTCCTGCCCATCCAGTCACATTTTTTCATGCATAGGTAATAGTTGTTGAAATTTAGCAGTTGTACTTGAAGGCAGAGAAATAACAGAAGCAACTTCCCAGCCTCAGATTGGTTGTGATGGTGGTTGCGAAGATGAAGTACAACATGATCAGCTTAGTTTTACCTGTGACAAACCAGCACACAGGTATAAATGCAAAGAGAGGTGTTGCCCATAGGAATCACTGGTTTAATTTTAAACATTGCATAGTATTTGAGAGATTTGTGCTATTATATCAAATCATAATCAGTAAAATAACTGCAGCTGTCACACACAAGTAAAGTTTTGGTCAGTCTCTCACAACTTATGTTATTTGTAGATTTGCACCACCTTTAGCAGGTGTCTCTGATGCCACTAAACTAGAATTTCTTCAGGACTCATCCAGCTCAGCTCCCAGTTCTCAAAGAACAGCAAAGACCTTTCTTGAGGCCAGAGTGCAGTGTTGAGTAGCGGGAAATAGGCATTGGGCTGTTTGAGCCAACAGCACCTTGGGATGCTGGGAGAGAGAAGGGGATTGTCTGTGTTCAGCAGACTGAAGAGAGTGGACTGGATCGCCACGCACAAAGGAACTGAGATGTCTGAGGTCTATACTGTGAAATAGCTTAACTTTCTGTGTACTGCTACACCTGCGTTTCTTTCATCAACAGAAAGACTGAAAATAAGAAAAATGTCATAAAGTGACCTCCTCTAATTTGTGTGCAGGTGCAGGCATGCTACTGTAAAAACCTAAGTGAATAAGGAATGGGGTAGACACTGAGCTGGAGGATCAGGTTGCCCCACCGGCTTACTTTCACCTCTTAATAGAGCCATTGCAGTTCCACAGGGGGGAAGCGGTGTGGTCCTGAAACAAAGCCCCTGCTGTGCGTATGTGCAGACCCCCCAGAATGGACCTAAGCCATACACGCAGTAATGGGCTACTTTAAGAGTTTATCTGGCTCTAATAGACACACTCGTACTCTGCTCCCAGCCTTTAAATCTCTCGGATAAGTCTGTGTGTGGAAAATGCTGTCATGCTCTAACGTGGCTGACAAAGAGCACAGTAGTTCAGCCTCTCTGAGCCTTTCCTGTTTGAAATTGTAATCTCCTCCTGCAAATTTGTAGGTGAGTATGGGAAACAGTTGATTGAGTGTGCAGTCTAATAAATGTGAGCTCAATAAAAGGAGACTGGTTGAAAACATCGGGGATCATTTGCAAATTAGATTCACCTCAGTGTCAGAAAATTAAGACAAATGACTCATGTAGCAAACATAAGCTTTTGCTACTTTCTGGGAAATGCAACCCAGCCCCACAAATTCTACTTCATCTTTTGGATGTGGGCATTAAAAAAAAAAAAGTTAATAAAATTAAAAATTAAAAATTAAAAACACTTCACACTGGCATCCTTCAACAGTGTAGCCTCTCTGCGTGTCTCTCTGAGCTTGTGATTGAGTGTTTGCTTGGCACCAATCTCAGCCTAGGGACATGCTGTGCGGCCTGACCTCTGGAGCAGAGTGGCATCCAAGCTCTGCCTGCTCCCATTATATGTCCTCTATCAACATATCAAACAAGCACAATGCATGTGGCCCTGCCTGAGGTGAAGTTTGACTTTGGGACTGAGCTGAGGAAGACTGACAGAAAAGGGAATGATATCCAGTAGCTGGAGTGACACGCCTTTTTGTACCAGGTTCTGTCATAATGAAACTGGTTGGATTTCTTTGACAATCTGAAAAGCGATTTCCACGGTGTAGGCAACATTACATGTAAATAAGAAGGATAAGGCGTGAGGAAAGACATGTCATTAGAGGAAATTATTCATGTTTTAGCTGTGACATATTATTCAGACTGGACTATCTGTGTGTTATCAGATAACTATGAGATTAGAGTACATGTGTTTGTTTCTTAATGTGTGGCTCTCAATAGGGCGTGTTGTTGCTTTGTGCTGTTCGCATTCCCTCTTCAGCTGACAGATGGTCCCGTCCAGCTTCTCTCTGACAACAAACACACACTGAGAAGTCGCTGACAACCTGCTTCAGGAAGGGCGCTTCGACTGGCCCTCGGAATGTGTGTTTGTGTGTGCGTGTGAGTGCGCAATGCATTCTTATCCAGTGTGCACAGACACACAGCTAGAGTGTAGGGGGAATCATCATTCAACTTAAGACTTCAACACAAATAATCACAGGATCCGGCCACATGTTGCAGCTCCTCTGCGCAGAGCTGACAGCTGCCAATCATTCTGCTGACCTGTAAACATTCCTTTGGTGGGCACAGTTATTCAATCAAACTATATAAATATAGAAAATCTAATGCTATTAATCTTTGCTTATTGACGTAACCCCATGCTAAATTTAGATCTGGCTCGATAGACTGGTAATATCAGATTCCATAGGGAGTCTGTTTAAAAAGATCTCTAGATGGTGTTTATTTTAAGGACCAGTGGTGGACATGTGGATGTCTTTGCATGCTTGGGTGGCCAGACCTCTTCCTCAGAAACACCTAACAAACTCACAGGACTGTTTCTCAGTAACATCAAGCCCACGGAACATGACTGCACATACAGAGCTTGTAAAAAACACCTCACCGAAACAAATCTCAAAATGGATTTATAAATTTACAGTGTTTCCTTTAAGGCCCGATGTCCCACATTGGCTACACTTTTGTTAATTTAATGATACACTGTTGTACCTCTGTTCTAGTGTGTCGTATTTAATCAGTCGAACTGCATGTGACAGCTTATCCTCGGGTTTCCTTCCGCCCCATTTTGGCTGCTAAATCGACACAGAAGAACTCGGGGTTAACCTCAAAGAGCACTCCTCTCCTGTGGTCTGTTGGTTGTAGAATAAAGCTAAACAGTGAATGGGACTTTCCTGCTTTTTGAGTGAAACCTCTGTGTTTGTCCAACAGTATCTGAATGCCACCCTCTAATGCCGCTCCCCTATAGATTGCAAAGGAGTGTGTTTATCTATGGTGGGACATGAGGCCTTTGCTGTCTTAGCAGTGGCCTTTTGCTCTGCCTGTACATGGTTGCTGAACCAAGCAGAACATATCAAACAAACACTCCAACACGGAGTCTATAGGGAGATTGGGTTACTGTAGACATGTGAGGACGTGTCAACTGCATTGTGTTACTGAAGGCGTACACTTGTCTGACCTTCAGAGAATGGTGTCCAAGTAGGGATTGAAATTTTGTACCTTACCCTA
This sequence comes from Paratilapia polleni, assembly GCA_015106735.1. NCBI lineage: Eukaryota > Metazoa > Chordata > Actinopteri > Cichliformes > Cichlidae > Paratilapia > Paratilapia polleni. The sequence goes on from VUQI01060648.1 coordinate 71,351, forward strand.
TTCTACAAGCTATGTCGTGTAAGTCATATCTAAGTGACAGTCTGCTGTTTCTGTGTTTCCTGACTTCCCACTACAAATCACAGACTGCCACTAACGAGTGACTTTCTAGATCCTTTGATCCACTCAGGAGGTATTAAGCCAGCCGTTTGACAGATACCACTTGTCTCTAATGAGTGGTGTTCAGTTACAGAAGTGTTGGTGGAAAACCATCAGATAAGTCCATGCAGAAGTGGCACGAGGAATGTGTCAATTGTGCATGCATGTGTGTGTGTGTGTCCATGTGTGAATATGTGCACGTGTAAATGCAGCTGTCAATAATGAATTCATTTCTGTCTCCATACAGAGCTGAGATCTACTGGTACTGCTCATCACTTTGCCTACCTCCTTAATACATCTGACTACCGGATCCTTCGTATGGATGAGGACCATGATCGCATGTATGTTGGCAGCAAGGACCACATCCTGTCCCTGGACCTCCATGATATCAACAAGAACCCACGTATTGTAAGCCCTTTCCCATGCTTTCTCCTCTTCGGACCTTAAAATGGGCTGTTACACCGGGATAAAGCAAGTGGCTTTATCTCAGCACTTATAGCAGCTTTACCCAGAGTTAAATGTTCTGTACTCTTTAAGTTTTTGTTGGAGTACTTGTTTTTTCTGGTGTTGGTTCATTTAAACACTGTAACTGGGCTATGACTATCCCAACAGGACTTATATTAGCCTTGGTGGATATCCCTTTTGCAATTTTAGTGCAAAAATCCAATAAATGCCAGTGATGTATAACGGGTTGGGTTGGAGCTATAAAATGTCCTCTGTTCCCCCCTTGCAGATCCACTGGCCAGTGTCCGAACAAAGAAGGATGGAGTGCCTTGTGAGTGGGAAAGATGCCAATGTAAGTATGTGTTGACAACACTCATACCCTAAGTAGGGTTGCCCACCTGAGGTTATTTCCTTCGACTTGATAGCTTGAAAACTAAAATATATCATTTTTTAAAATAATTGCATTTAAAGTATACAACTCCCTCAGCTGTTTCCATCGGTTTTAATGTGGTGAACCTGTTAAATCGACTTACCTGTAGGGTTGGACTTGGCCCAGTAAAACTCTGGTTCCCTTGTGTCTAGCCAATGAGACAGGAATGGATTGGAGAAACCCAGAATTCTCCCTTGCGCCAGGCTGGGGTGGGGAACCCTACTGGCTGATAGTTTGATATATTGCCCAAATATAAATAGAAGCACATTATTACTGGCAGATTTTTAAGTTTTAATAAGAATCAGTCAGTATTCAGTAAATCTGCAGGAGGTCCACCAGTAAAGTTTGACTATGGACTGCTATTTAAATTACTTCAATCTTTGTGTTTCCAGGAGGAGTGTGCGAACTTCATCCGTCTGATTGAGCCATGGAACCGGACTCACCTGTATGTCTGTGGGACTGGAGCTTACAATCCAGTCTGTACCTTTGTCAACCGTGGACGCAAACCTCAGGTTAGAATTATGTATGAATAGGAATGTAGAAGCCAAGAAGGTGATCTTAGCAGCATAAACAGCTTTCTCCATCTGCATCATGAATGACATAGTTTACCTCTCTTTTTTTCTTTCTTTTTTTCTTTCTCTTACCAAAGTTTTACTCTCCAACCACCCCACACTAAGCTCCCTTTATGATGATTTTGCTCCATCATTAAGCTTGCTTGTGGTACCCTGTGTCCCCATATGGCAAAGCAGCCAACACACCAGCCTCACCAGCACACAGCTGTTGTCCCCAGTGAGCTATTAAAGCTACTCTGTTTAGTCTCAATCTTTAATGGGACCTCTTAAATTTCCTAAACCTAGCCAGGCCACTACACTGCCATACTCTTTAACACCTCACTTTTCTTTAAATATCACACTTGTTCCCTAATTGTGACCAGGGGACCTTTATAAAACACAATAAATAAAAAGTAAATTTCCCATTTGACTTTCCCTTGTGATCACAGAGAACTTGCAACAGCAAGCACAGCTTGCTTGAGCCCCTTGTTGCATGCGATTCCTATATGACCTCTCACTAATGAAGGGCTTCCACCCAGTCACTCACCTATCCTTCCACCCTTTCATGCATCTATCCAGGCCACCCGCCAGCCTCCACCATGTGAGACGCCAGGTAATTGGAAGTGGGAGCTCCCATTATGGGGTGCAAGTGGAATGTTCCAGTTCTAGTGCATTAATGAGAGGGCTGTTATTTTCTCCGTCACACTGACAGGTCCGAATCATACACCCTTGAGCACCTTTCTCAGCCGGGCTGTGGAGTTAACCATAACTGTAAAAACAAGAGGGGATACACTCTGCACTGATGCATGCATACACACATATCCTGACTCACATAGGAAAACCTATTTCTGTCATTATTGATTCAGATGGATTTTTGTCATTTGATTTCACCTCTGCAAGATACATTCCTGATGTATAAGATGCGCTTAAAGCCTTGTAGCTAAACGCTTTGCCATGCCAGCAGCTTTTAGGGGCATGCATGCGGCATACTGTGACATCCTTTATTGACTGAACCACAGGAGAGAGAACTATTATTGTTGCCTTTTCCACCATCTGGTCAAATAAAGCAACATGCATTCCCTGCACAGTCTTGCACCCACACGTCTACATAGTTTCCTTATGCACTTGCGTTATATTGACCTCAGGAGTTCTAGGTTTAGGAGTTTCTCATCATGTCTGGAAGTCAGAAAGCAAGCAATCTGCAGCAGGGTCAAGAAAGGCTTCGATCCCTCTTCATCAGTAGCGTAACATCCAGACTGTATTGCTGTTTCCTGTTTTAGACGTCGATGTATCTGCAGATGGCCCAAGCCAGAGGAAGGGCTAACCGCGCAGCTGAACCCAGCGCGGTGCACGAGACACTTGGACTAAAGGTGCGATGTGGGCCCTGTCTGCACCGCAGCCCTGCATACTCCATGGGCTTGTGGTCACCAGCAGCATGCTCCCTTTCTTTGTGTCACTGTGTGTGCACATTTTGTCAACACCATCTTTAACTTGGCCATCATTTGTCGATCTCTATAACATTTGGCATGCATTTTTTCAGTCCCTACACAATCTCGACATTTTTGTGTAATTTGAAAATGCATTTAATTTCATGTCATTTTGTTTTCTCCATGTTTCATTCATATTTTCTGTGTGTAAGCCTTAATGTCTGAGTGCCCTTTCTTGTTAGTCTTTGTCCTTTTGGTGTTTTGCATCTGTGCTAAATGCCACGTTTTGCATGAGAACTGGCTAATCAAGTGGAAATGGCTTATCAGGCTGCAAAAAAAAAAAAAATGCGAGGCCCAAATTTAATTAAACAGGCTTTTGCTGCTGTTCAGTGCACGACATGCTCATTTTTACTTAGTATTTAGCTGTTGCCATAAAGGGCAGACACCCGAATCATTCTTCTTCATCACATGAGACAATCCAGGGTGTCACACCCACCAGTCCTTCACCCCAAAGAGCCCTCCACCTTCTGTAGGAATGTTATTCAGGCTCTCCCACAGAGGCGACAGGACTAGTCAGCATCTGATGCACTCCCACAGCAGGCTCTGTTAGCCCAGAGCAAACACCAGCCATCTGTAGCCAACTAGCTATGCAGCAGTGGAAATAAAAGAGTCACATACTTGAACATGTCTTCACCGTCTGAGCTCTTCAAGCAGTGTAAAACGCAGAGAGGGACGATAGGGCTTTATGTGAAGTGGGACACTTTGAAAATGTTTCAACTGTTTTTTTAGTCTGATTCTTTTTTTTTCTTTTTTTTTTACATGTGTTTCAACCTTTCTGAAAGGTCATATTTTATGGCAGGGTTGTAAAAACACTTTCGGGGCACAGGTTCCCTTCAGTATGCATAAATGTTTGTGACCTTTTTTTTATGTGTCACTGTCTTGCATGGCTTTGAGTAAGCTGCCAGCACCTACTTATTTGCACAAGTGGTGATTTTAATCAAAGATGATACAAACGGGTGCATGCGTGATCTAGTGAAGGGAGTTTGGCACAGTGCTCCTGCATAAGTGCTGATGGACACCGACAGCGATGTCTCCATCTTGGGCCGTTGGGAGTGAAAAAACAGGGATTGGACATGCTCTGGTCTGTGAGGTGGGGCTACAGGACATGTCATTGCATGCCACTGTTTCATTTTCCCCACTCTCATACGCAAATACCTGCTAATCACCTTTCAGTGCTTGCGTGCTGGGATGCCATGAGCAGTGAGCATCAGTCATCCAGCCTCCATCCCAGACTTGTTTTCACTTTGCTGGATTGCAGGTGTCAGCAGTCAACCTGCACACCCATAGGCACCAAGAAGCTGAGAGATATTTGGCATGCAGCTTATTATGCCGAGAGAAGCAGCCCGCAACACATTGTTTTCCACAGTAGAGTGGCATGGAGATGGATTAGAAATTCCTCACTTTCCCTGCATGTATTTTTCTGTATGAACATGCACTCATTATTCTGATACTTCATCCCCCATCAGGACCTATAGGTCCCACAGGAGTCAGAGGCAGCGCATATGCTGCCTCATTTTCCCTACACAAGGGAATCACAGTGACAAGATTGAGAGTGCTGAATTTATTGCCGTCTCTGTATGATTTTTCCATTTCAGGAAGAGATCTTCCACTTGGAGCCGGGCAAAGTGGAATCTGGGAAAGGAAAGTGCTCCTATGACCCGAAGCTCAACAGCGTGTCAGCTTTGATCAGTGAGTATCATCTGGGTTTGGTCACATGAGAGTATAGACACGGGTACAGTCCAGCACAGATCCTTATAGCAACAGCAGTCTCATCCCATACGGGATCTTCATCTTCTCTCTTTCTCCTTATATGATCTTCTATCTGCTTATATTTGGCATACTTTTAAAGAGCTTTTTATTGTCAGCCAGTGATACCCAAAAGGTCAGGTCAAGTGTCCTTCCCACTTTGCCTTTTTCCCACAGTGAGCTGTTCAGACTAATGGGCCTAATCACAAGGAATTTTTCCTTGTTAGGGTTGCAATGGGCACAATAATATGTGCCTATTAATATTTGAATCCTCCACTGAGGAATTAGTGGCTTCAAACTGAAATACTTCTGACATGCAAAAAAAAAAAAAATCTGTTATTATATTACCATTTGAAAACTAAACATTGGACTTGATGTTGCCATGTGTTATGATGTGGGATCAATGTCTCAAACAAAGTCAGTGGAGCAAAATATCAACAAAATGATTATCTGCTTTTGCTTTTTTCCGATTCCAGCCGTCAGGTTATTGTAAATTTGTAACAAGGTTAGGATTGGATAATATATCTTATCATCTGTTGTAGCACTCATGAAGCCAGTGTCCTCTGTTCCAACGCCCAAGGTCACTTAGTCTGGTCCAGGCCACACAGTTGCCACCAGTGAAAGGCGATCTTCTCTCTGTGGGTCGAGACAGCGGGCGTAAATCACAGGCACTGCTTTCCCGCATTAGCACAGTGCCAGCTGACCAGTATGGAACCAGTACTGTCATCCAAGATGGATTTACCTCCCACATCCACCAGTTAGCATCATGTAAGGGACACTGTTGTTAGTGTTGATAAGGATTAAGAACCCCGTACCACAACAATAGATTCACCATTGACCACTGACTGCTCGACGCTCCACCACATTAGGCATCCTACCATCCGTGGACATTTTAATGATATATCATCAATCTCCCTATAGTACTGCCGGGGACCATGACATTGAGTATAATGGTGGTACAACAGTGTTTCTTGTAACCCACTGTCTCCATACTCCATCTCTGAGAGCGCTGACAGTCACACCTGCTCTCCAGTGGGGCCCACACAGCAGCTGGAACACCAACACCTTGCCTGCCTGTGGCTTAACAAAGCTGTTTTGTACATTTGTCAGTCTGCACACATGGAAGTGCCCATATTTTATGTCTTTATGAAGTACATGTGACAGCTGTTTCAGGAAGTTTGAGTGCCATTACTGGCATTTTTTACACTCTGTAATGTCATAATTATTCCCTTAGACGATTCTTGAAAACAACAGTGTACCTGAGGCAAAGCAAAATGTGAATGTAATTAAAGATTTAAAATTAATCAGAAAATGTTATAGTGGTTATATTTGCAGCTTTATCCAGAGGAATTTATCCATCCACTACGGACACGGTTAAATTCATAACAGTATCGATTGTTGTTTATGTTGTGTGCATCCATCTGTCATGAATGGATTATCAAATCCCATATGAATTTGCAGCTGAAAAAAAATCCCCAGCAAATGTACTATATACTGATATTTTAGTAATGTTTGATAAATACTGCAGTGCCCAGCAGTTTTAGGAAATGAGACAGCCTTTTCTAAAAAAAAAATAAAAAAAATAGAACATTTGATTTCTCACTTGTTCTTAAAGATCTGCATCTTCTGTAATGGGCTCAAATACCACATGAATAGTCTAAAAGTGTGTAAATTATAAACTGATTTCTTCATTGGTTTTGGTCTTTTTGTGGAATTTGTTGAGAACCCATGCAGCTTTATCTCATTTTTGTCATCAGATGTTTTTTTTAACTTAATCCTTTAAAAAAACATGTTGTGCAGGTACAACAAAATTATAGAAGAGTGTTTTAAAGCAGTGTACCCCCGAAGTAATGACAGTAAATTATTATTTTACTTTGTTTTTGAGCCATTTAAATGTCAGTTGCTTAGATCTTAAGTTGCAGCCTTGTCTTGATCACTTGCATGTGTAGATGATGACTTTGTTATGCTGAGCTTCTGTGTTGTGAAACTGAAGAACCTCAAAATCATTCTAAATATACTTTTAGAAATAAAAGCTGGCGTTTTATGCCAAGGGTGGTGCTGGAACAATGTCAGAGTCAAGGAATCTCACGAAACTCAACTGTTTTCTCTCTTTCTCAGATGGAGAACTGTACGCTGGGGTCTATGTTGACTTTATGGGAACAGACTCTGCCATTTTCCGTACTTTGGGGACAAAGACTGCCATGCGAACAGATCAGTACAACTCCAGATGGTTGAATGGTAACAGTTCTGTTTAGCCTATAAATGATACGTAAGGCTTTCATCCAGCCTTCTTGCATGTCTTCCTAATGTGCTGTCCAAACAAGGTTATAAAATATAGCTAAAATGTAAAGATTGCTGTTTTCTGCAGATGTTTAGAACCCCTCAGCAAGTGATAAACAGGAAACACTGAAAGTTTATAAAAGATTTCAACCAGATGTTTTCCCCAAATCTCCATCCACATAAACATCACACCCCTTCTTCTCCCCGCAGACCCCACTTTTGTCCACGTACACCTTATCCCAGACAGCGTGGAGAGAAATGACGACAAGCTGTATTTCTTCTTCCGAGAGAAGTCCTCTGAGATGGGCCAAACTCCTGTGACCCAGTCCCGTATAGGCCGCATCTGCCTGGTGAGTACACAGTGAGGAGCATGATTGTACTGAGGTGTGATCATGATGAAAAGAAAAACTGCAGCATGATTAACAAAAGGCTGGAGTCTCCCGATGTGAAGCACCTACTTTCTTTGAATGTGTATGGGCTGAGGGCTAGTATTTACCTTACGCTAACACGCTGGACTCCATGTGTGTCTTTAACCTTCTTGTCTACAATGGATCCCCCTGTATGTGAGATTGCCCTCTGACCTCTGATCACATGATCTGCCCCTGCCTGTCCTCCCTGGTAGTCCTTAAACACTAGAAACGTTTAGTGTTTCAAAATTACAAAGCCTGGACAATGTGTCATCTTTCTGTGCGTATTGTGTTTACACATTAAGTGTGCCTCTCCTACAGGTTTGCATGCATATGTGTAAGCATAAGAGCAGAAGTATTAGAATGGCTATGAGTGAGAAAATGTGCTGTACGTGTGCTCAGCGCCTCAGCTGTTCGCTGTTGTATTTTTTTGAGGGGGTCAGGCGCTGACCCGACACACAAACACTCATCCCCCTCTCAGTGGGCTCTGTCACAGCCTCCAGAGACCCAGTCCCGTCACTCTTACTTCGCCGCACATCTGGATACTCTTACTGCAATTCTTTGCACCATGCACACCACCAAACATGCACTCACTTCATTTATACTGGAAATTAAGAATTATGAAAACATTTCAACATCCCAAATGGGAAAGCATGAGGAGAGCGAAGGCTTTGGCCACACTTTGAAAAGAAAGAAATTACATTAAAAAACATGATTTCTTACAAAATGTGACACATTCTCTAAAGATCCTGGTACGGATTCTGGCCTCACTCCACCACAGATGGGAGAGTCTAAAGAAGAGGAAACAGTGTTTACCTAACCCCACCAGCAGCCCCCCTCTTTAGCTTCCTGTCTTTGCAAACCAGAGTCGTGTATGTGTGGGTGGCTCCACCTGGGTTTT